>WEIT01036056.1:0-20834 GCA_013389985.1 Dryoscopus gambensis | reverse complement strand
TGACAGTAACTCTATCAAGATAATATTATCTGTTGTGGGATGGGACTAAGCTGAGGTGGGTAGACAGCACAGACCCTCTACAGCCCCACACTAATGAGCCTCAGGAACCTTTGCATGCTAAGGCTCTGTGTGGCTGTGTAAGTGGCCCTAGCAGGTAGGACATGTTTGAACTGCTCAAGCCATCAAACCATGAGAGCTGTATACAGTGCTGAGACTTTTTCCTGCTATACTAATCAAGAGCAAATTAAATATTTGACTCCCATAAGAACAAACTCCAGAGCTCTGTATGTTCTTCCATTGTAACCAAAGGGAACTCAACTTTTTTTATTTCCAGATGTGCAAAGACATGAAATTATGAGATCTATGTAGTGATTGCAACAGAGTAGGACTGGAAGGATTTCCATCGCTGATCTTAGCAGCACCAAAACCAATTCTTTTTATGCAATCTCATCCTAAGCGCCAAAAGTTGTCTCCACCTAAAAGTACAAGAGAATCATAGACTGAAACCAAATGACAATGCTGTCCATGGCTTGTTTCTGGGGTTTGACACTCCTTTTGAGGCTTGGGAAGCAAATAATTTAATCCAAAATTCACATGAGAAACTAGTCAGAATCTAAACCAGAACACAAGTTAATATAGCAGAAAAAAGAAGTCCGAACCTGCCAGCCAACTAGACTGCCACAAGTTATTGTGCAAAGTTATTCTGCTGGCACCTAGTGCCAAATGAAATGTGCAAAATCAAGTCAGACTTTTACAAAATACTGAACTGGCATGTGCAATTTGGATTGCAAGTTGGATACAGGGAGAATACCATAAAAAATAAATATTGGAATGAGAAGTAAAAGGAGAGGCTGAGAAGAAAACTTCATAATCTTATAGTAAAACATAAAATATATTAAAGCAAGGAACACTTAGCTTACTAGAAATAAAATGTTATTCTTTGGAACATTTTAATTTCTGTACTTGGACTCCATGCTATGTATCCCTTTCTGTTAAAACCTCTGTGGAGACAGGCCCTTCATATGTTGAATCCACTTCTGGAAGAAACTCAAGCATGCTGTTTTTTACATGTGGGTAACACTTGTAGAGCTTGTTTTGCCAATAAAAGTGTCTTTGAATTGATTGTGGTGGGATGCAGTGCGAGTTCTGATGTAACATGAGGCTCTTTGCAAGTGCAGATTTGGATGAGAACTTGTCTCTAAAATCTCTAGTAATTTTGTTTTCTTGTTGTTGTTGTGAATTGGCTCCTTTCTTTCTGTGGTCCGTTGTTGTATGGATGATGTTTGGAAATGAAATGTCTTCCATCTGGTTAAGAAATTTGATTTATCCTTCGAGGCTTGAACTGCTGTCTTTGCTAGCAGGAAATAAACAATGTTCCAACTGTCCCCAATTATCACCCACTTGCCTTTCTGCAGATCCATGTCTTTTGCAAGGATACTAGAAGAGATGACTTATGGACCATGAATTGCATTTTGCCAATCCTCTGTTCCTTCATATCTATCAATTTAGTCCTCTCCTCCTGTTTAAACTTTGTAAATTAAACACACTGCTTAAAACGATTAAACAGTGGGCTGGACTGTGGAGGTCTGGTTTGCCTGGGACACAGCTGGTGGCTTGTTTCAGGTGGCGCTAGGAATGCAGCTCCAAATGACTTATAAGGGCATGTTACTGATTCAGAGTAGGGTTTAGTATAATCTCGCTTTATGGGAAATATTGTCACCAAAATACAGTTTTAGGGTAATATAAAGCCCATGTTTTGGAATAGGAGGATTGGAGGAATTTTTGCTCCTGCTGCCTTTTCTTTTAGTAAACTTGATATCTCTTGATAGAGAGAAATTTTTTTGGTGGGGATGCTAGGATGTTGTCACTGCTGAGGATTGTTCTTTTCCACCCACAGTGTATGTGGCTTGGCCTCCAGCTGCCGGGCTTCCTTGGCCCAGGGGTGTGGTTTCTTGTTGCACCTAGTCTGGTGTAACTGTGGGTTGCCCCAGAGAGCAGTCTCACTCCCTTGTCCCTTTGATAGGTCTGTGTAGATGTCTGCTGGATGAATCAGTCCAGCGTGTTGGTCTGTCACAGAACTGGTCTGCAGAATGGTGAAACCACAGGCTGTGTGGTATTGGCAAGCTGGAGTGAATTGCTCTTCAGTGAGCTCATCAGTATAGACCTGATGGAAGGACAGAGGGAGGCAAGACCAACCATTTTTTTGGCACTGACTTGCGGCTTCTTTGCTTCACCTTAGTAGTAGTTTGGAAAGGCTTTCCTTAGAAACGAGGGAAGGTGAGAATTCAAGCCCAAGATTTAATTTCTGTGGCTCACGTAAGCATAGGCCTCTTTATTGCATTGTTACTTGTATGGCAGTCCTAGTGCTGTATTAGCATCCAAGTGTGATGAAAGATCAACCCATAGATGTTGCAACTGGTGCAGTACATTAATTGGTGATACCCTTTGTGGTGGAAACTTCTATTCATTAGAAGTTGGAAGTAAAGACCTACTATCTTATTTTAGTTGGGCTACCACAGACTAATGTGAGCTGTTGCCAGAGAAATGGTCAATCTGAATATGAAAAGCTTTATCCCCTCTCTCGTGCCTTGATTATTCTTCCTTGATCTTGCCTTTTAAATGACTGATGTCTAGCAGGGAGTTGGTTTTTGACCCTTATTCGCAGACTCTGGATCAGAGTTTTGCTTGCTGTCCCCACCGCTCTCCACTGGTGTAGTGTGATGTTGTGGTTTGACAAGCCCAGCCTGGGCATGCACGCAAAAGAAGGCACAATCCACTCTTCTCCCGTGCTGATGCAGAGATGGCAGTGCTGATGTGAAGTGTCTGGTTTGTCACAGGAGGACAGAGCTAGCTGTGGGAAAACATAAGCTGTCTAAATGGCCATTCCTGTTCTCCCTGAATGAATATGTGGCAGGCTGAAGGGGAAGATGTACATAGGATGAATCTTACACATGAATTGTCAATTGGATCACGTAAAGATTCACTCTAATGGAAATCAGAGCTTCCCAGTGCTACATCCAGCATGTGCATACAATAAGGACAATCCCTACTCTGAAGAATTAGTAATTTCTACATGTGGTAAATTGACAGATGTATGAAATAATGAGGAAAAAACCCACAATGAAATACTGATTATTGTAGTAAATAGAGGCTCCACTTAAGCTTTGCGTTTTAGTCTACGTGGTGATGCTTGTCCTGTCTTCTCCATCCTGTCTTTCTGTTGAAGCTGCCTTTCTCTAATTGTTCTTTTTCCTCCTCTGATACGCTGCACGCAATATTAACACATTTAGACACGTTTGTTGTATCTGAGGTCTGATACTGGGACAGTGAAAATTCTTCTCAGATGTAATGTCCTTTAAAGAGGATTTAGTGGCTCTTTTTGCCCTGGATAGTGCATGTTCCTGTTATCTGCCAGCATATTCAATAAGCAGTTGGCACTAGTCTAATGAGGAGTATCATATCTAAACCCTGCTCTGTGTCCGCAACTCTTCCACCCTTTCACCTATCCTGACTGTAGCATCTCTTAGGATGGATCACAGAATGGTGTTTAACCATGTAATCACAAAGGTCAAGAAATTTGAGACCCGAAGCTTAACTTGGACTTGGTTAGAAATCCAAGTTTTAACCCTAGGTTCCTGACTTGGCATAGTTTAGCTGTGGCCAGCTTTACGTAATTATTAAATGTTCCTTTATGCTGCTTTGTAGCAGCAAGCTAGATTGCTGGGTAGAATTCTGTAAATACATAATTGGCTCCAGTTGCTGTATTTACCCAATAGTTTAAGTGTTTTTCCCTGCACTCTCTGGAGATCAGCTGTACAGAACTTGGGTTGAGAGTGCCATCTTTGCAAGCTGTAACATAAAGATTCCCTATGGTTGTTGGGCCAGGTGTGATAATAACTAGGTCTGGGATTTTTTTACTTTTCTCTAAGGATAGTTAAAAACTTTATTTTGGAGTCTACAGACTTTATTCTTTTGAGGATAAAGAAGTTAACCATGGTGACTGGTTGCTTAATAGCTGTTTTCTTCTGCACAGTAAAGCCAGTGGCTTTTTCCCAGATTAGAATGTTACATTTTTAAACACTTACTGTACTCAAGTATAGTATGATCTAATTCACTGTGTTTATTCCTTTTCATAAGAATTTTCAGCACAGTAGCATGCCTATCCTGCTTCCAAATGTACAAACACTTGGTAAACAGACTGTAAGAAGAAAATAACTTGGGAGCTACTGTAGTAAATACATCTGTAAAGCCTTAAACAGGAAATGACCCCAGCTACTTCTGTCAGTTTGCCTCCGAGGCCATGGTTCTGCAAGCAGTGAAGCAAAAGAAGAAATCAAACTGGGCTGGGTGAGGAGGAGTTGGAAGATCCTTCAAGTTTGCATCTTTTTGAAGCTCGTTGCCCACTGCGCCACTTTTACTCATCCATTTTTTATCTGGCTGCACAAAGCTATGCCAGTTTATGGGGGTTTTAGGACTAGGAGTAAGTGAAGGAGGGCTAAGAGCTCTTTAGGGTAGCACAGCTGATGAATATAAAATCACCCTCCTGAAACTTCTTTCCCATTTTGAGCAAACATAATTGTGTTTCTGGAGAACCTGATAGTTGTGTTACCACTTAAAGACAGTTAAATCAAGACTGCTTTCTGTCTTTTGTTTATTGTGCAGAGAAGAAGGTTTGTTTCAGAGGGATACCTGGAAAGAAACTGAGAAACTAGATTACAGCATGAAGGGCAGAAGATTTCATCTGCCCCATGGAAAACAGACATATTCCTCTGGGGTCTTGATACCTAAATCATCACTTATGTATTCAGTTTGCCAAGTGTTTGTGCAGTTTTAAGGAGGGGTATGGGAATGATTTCCAGAATGCTGTTGCTATTTGTAATTCCACATTGTTTGATAATGTACAGTAAGAAATGAAGGGAGGGTAGTGAAACTCTAAGCGTGCTTCTCAGAATCTTAGTGGACTTAGTGGACCACATTCAGCCTCAGAATAAAGGACCAGGAAATGGGAAAGCTAACTGAGCTCAGCCTCTGAAGCCGAGACGGATGCTGTCATGACTGTAATGGTGTGTAGCTTAGTTGGGTACTGTGACTTAAGCTGATCTGATTTTGACTCATCAAGGCTTGTTGGCTTAAGGTCCAAATGTACCAGCTGTTCCTACTTAGAGAATGATCCATAGGAATAAATGTTATGTTCTTACAGTGTCTGGGAATGATAGTGTAAGGTACCAGAAAAATTCAGCAGATTTAGGCAAGATACAAACAGCACACTAGGGCCTTTTGCCCCNTTTTTTTTTTTTTTTCCTGACTGAAAAAAAGTAACTTTACTGCACAGCTATTGAAAAGAATTAGTATATAACTCCGCCACTTAGAAATGGAAAGAGAGGAAAAAAGGTCTGTATTCCACTGAAAAACCTCCCAGGAACTTCTCAAGGTAGACTGTAATTATTGGAGATAAAATTCTGCTACAAGCAGACAAGTAGCCCTGTGTTCTGTTGCTTCTCTACTGTTATCCAGTCATTTTAGGTAGCATTTATTGCGCTGATGGGCTTGGGTTGCTCTTTGATCAGAGGAAGTACTCTATATTTGGCTGAATAGTATTATGTCTTGCAATACCCAGAAACTGACTCAAAAGCTTGATTCAATTTAATTTGTCTGTTGTACCCTACTCCCCAAAGTATGGTGGAATAACAGAAGGAAAATTGCTCTTGAGTCGTTGTGGTAAATGCATCTATAAGACAGAAAATATTACACTGTCTATTCATGGGTTTTGGCCCTGAGATCATGGTTTTAGCAAAAGGAAGTATGCTTGCATGGAGGACATAGAAGAGTTTAAAAGCTTTTCAAGTATGAAAAATTCTTCTTCCAGGGCTGAATGATGTGTCTGCTTAAATGGTTTCTGAGCTTTATGAGGAATCTTTTATTTAGATATGCACTTCAAGTCCTGGAACTTGTTCCAGGAAGTAGTATCAGAAGCAGTTCTTAATAATATTGTTAATACAGACTCTTCTCATGAGAAAAATCCACAGGCATCTTTAGCCTGCTTTTGAATGGAAGCAATGGTTATTTCAATACGTGTGCATATCTTCTCACCAAAAAGCTGGTCCCAGAGAATAGAAGTTTCATGAAAACAGGCAGCACAATAAAGGGAAGGGACCACAGAAGCAACTTGGCTGTGGGTGAAGATTCCTCATGAGTTTGCATTTTGTTAGACATGAAAGAATCCTTTCCTTCCATGTGACAACAGTTGCATCAAAATTGACTGTTAGAGAGGAATCCATCTGAAACTGGCTTTGTTAATCCCATTTCTCATGTAGCTATTAAGATTATTCAGGTGTGCAAGTTGGAGTTTTACTGGGCATAAGCCTATTCCCAGGTCCCCAAGCAGTGGCAATGGTCTGAGTGGTTAGTTCATCAATCCCAGGAGATGTTTAGTCCTCTTCCATTAGGAGGCGGAGGTCTTTAATAGGCTTTAATTGCCTATTAAATAGCTTTTAGAACTGCTCAAAAGCTTTATTTGGTTTAGGATGTGGCTGTTTGGTTAGAGAGTGATATTTCTGGAAAGGAGCATGTTAAACCTGTGTTTTGAGCTAACTGGTTGCTGGCTATTTCCCAAATATGAGTGAGTTTTGGGGTGGGTTTTTTTGGGCTTTTTCATGTTTAAACTTGTGAAGTTTTTGGACTGGATTTTATCTGTTAAGGTTCTGATATTGTGCTCATCCCCAGCTTAAGAGTCTGTGGAGGCTGTGCTCTCTTGTATACCAAGAAATTTTAACTAGAATATCTGAAATAATTACTACTCCCAGTGATCCACCCTGTGTCTCTGAGCGGCTGAATATGAGGTAAAATATTGCTGAATGTCACAGTTTACAGCCTGGCAACTTCCATTTATTTTAGCATGCTGGGTTATAAACTAGTGCTTTAGGAACTATGCACAAATGTCCTGAGGTAATGTATTGCCAGATAAGATCCTCTGGATGGCTGGATCTAGTCTGATTGAATTGGAAGGAAGCTGCAGGCGTGACTCTCTTTTCCCTCTGGAGACGTGCCTCTTGCTCTTACAAGGCCTGTGTGCCTCAGCCTGGCCAGGGCAGAAGATAGCTGAGGGCTTTTGCTGAGGGCAGGAAAAGGAAGGAAAGGTGTCCTATTTACTTCTAAACAGCCTCAGCGTCTTGAAACACAAGACAGGCATTTTATAACGCAAGTTGAACCAGTTCTGATGGTTTTTCTTAACTAGTTACATCAGAGAGGCCAAGGATCATTACTTCTTGTGCTGATTTTTTTTCTTTTTTTGTTTCAGCCTTCCTCCCCCTCCACCTTTTGTCTTGCTTTCAGTTCACCCATCTGCATCTGGTCTTGCCCAGGCAGCTGCTGCTCTATTTGTATGTTCCCTGGGGGAGCTCTGGTGCTCCTTTAAGATCTCCTGTTGCTTTGGGAATTCACCTTTTAGACATGGTGCTTCATTAGCCTCTCTCATTTATTTAGTACTGTGAGAAAAGATTTCCCCTCCCGAAAAGCAGAAGAACGAGTTTCCAGCAGCATGTGCTTGAGAGAAGAGTGTCTCTATGTAAATAGAACAGGTTTAAAAGCTATTGGCAAGGGAACAGCTGGAGAGGTTTTGAAGCAATATTGTTTGACCCAGTTGGCACTGCAAGGCCCTTTGGAAGCTAAGGCTGAAGAAATCCCGCCTGCTCTTTCTCCCTGGGGAAGGTTTGTCCACTGACGAGTGACCGCACTGCCCCTGTGCACTGTTGCCTCTTGTCCCCTGCCTCGGACTCAGCACGGTTGCTCCTTTTTGTTGCAGCTCGTTAGAGGAAAAATAAGCATTTGGGATTTTTCAACCATTGGGTTCTGCATTTCCTCATTGGCCGCCCCTCTCCCCTGCCGGGCGTTGTGGGAGAGTCGTCCCCTCTGCAGGCGATGGTGGGAACGACTCCGGCCTCACTTATCATCAGTGACAAATCAATGGCAGCCTTCAGAAAGCTGGCCCCCAGGATCCCCGCTCGGCCCAGCTCTGGAGCAGTGGGAGGCTTCCCTGGTGGATAAAAGACTCCTTGCAGCCCTGACTTGTTGCCTTAAATCTGACTGAGGAAATCTTTTCAGTCTCTTCATCAGTGGCCCCCTCCCCTCTCGATTTGTCTTGGGGAAGGTGGCGGCTGGTGGAAGGGGGGGCTCATGAGGAGGTGGGGGGGAGACGAGAGTGGGAGAGCATTGGGGTTTGTAACACTTTTTTCTGTTTCCCTTTCACAATAGCCTGGCTAGTGCATGCAGAGCTGGGCTCACAAAGCCTCCCCGAAGTGCCCGGAGTCCCGCAGGGCTCCTCACAGTGAAAGTTTGCTGTGTGTATTCCTACCAACAATACAGCTGGGCCCAGCAACAGGCTCCAGCTTTGGGCAAATATTTCTACAGCTTTTCCTTAATCGCTTTTGAGGGGAGGAGGGTGAGATGGGTTTGAGAGGTAGGAGGGCGAGAGAAATTTTGTATATGCAAAGGAGACAAAAATATATACGGGTGGATGGATTGATCTCTGGCTTCTGTGGTCCAGGCTTCTAAAAGGAACCTTTGTCAGCATCCATGCTAAAGCTAGAGAGGGTTTGGGGAGCGTCAGTGTTGGATCTGAAGGAGAAGGGAGATTAAGGCAGACAGTGCATAGTGGTTTCAGCTCAGCCAGTCTACTTTTTTTTGTTTTTCTTTAAGTAGGAAGCTTAGCTGACAAGCCCCTTCTGTGTAGTTTAATCCAAAGTGTTGGTGTAGACTGAAAGTACAGCCTTTTTTTGTGCTAAGTATGTCTAGCTTATTTCTGCTTAGCTGTTCTGTAGGGTTTATGCTTGATTTCCTATCCTCTCTATTACCTGTGAATTATATCTCAATTTCTAGTTTATTTGATGTGGGTTGCAGCTCCAGACTGGAAAAAATCAGAGAAGTGATGCCCCTTTAAAGCAAACTATTTCACGTTCACTGTCTGATAGGCTTTGGACTTGGATGTTGCTTGAGTCCACTGCTATAGCCCTGGGATAGACAGGTAGGCTCATATCTATCTGCTGGTTTTGTCCCCTGTTTCTAAAGCTGCAGTGGAGAAACCTAAACAGCATGAAACTGCTTGATTGCATCAAGAAGAGATCATATGAGCCCACTTCGGTGTAGCATTATGAGGAAAAATTAGCCTGGCCACCTCCTTTAAGCATTGCTTTCCAGCTCCGCAGGGCTGGCAGCAAGCTTGGCATTCCCACAGTTTGGAGTTGAATTCTTATGTTGGTTAAGCTGTGTTGCATGTGTATTAAAGGTTCAAATGTCATCTTAGACCTGATGTTTGTGTTACAGTAGGAATGATATCAGAAGAATTCTTGTTCCAGGTGTGTTATGTCAGAAATTAAATTTGGACGGGAGATGCTTACCTGTGTCAGTGTTCTCCCAGAACAGGAAGTACTCTTGCTCTAAGGTCATAGTTGCACAGATGCTTCACACTGAGCATAACTAGGGGCTGCACATGTGGAGACTGAGCTTCCTGGACTCTGTGTCCAAGGCCATATGCAGGATGAGCGAGACTACTGTGCAGTGGTAAAGCTGAGAGTAAAGTTCTTAGCATGGATACAACCAATGCTTTTAAATAAGGGATATCCTTGCCTTTCACTTGGAGATGAGCACGGAATATGAATCCTTATTTGTGGGAGGAAATTACTGATAAGCCAAATACAGATCTGAGTAAAAAGAACGTAGAATAACATCTGTCCTTAGGAAGATGTTCAAGCACCCTTACCCTTGCTAGCATCTGGTGACTGCCCCTTTGTTTTCTATTACTGATGATGTGGTATTTGTAGTAGCATTCTATCCTTAGAGCATCACAACTACTAGTGGGGCAAGGTTTGTGGGAAAAGAGAGCAACCTTAGTTAGACCAAACTAATGTGGCTGGAAAAACAAACAAGATTTTGGGAGCAGTTTGTCCTGAGAACTAAAATAGAGACCTAAGTGTCGGGATAGAGACCAAACGGGACGGGGAGCCCAGGCAGGCGTTCCAGGGCCTTTTTATTATTTTATCCAGGCATCAGTCTCATGTACAGAGATGAGACACGAGAGATGTTACAGGGCTCACACCTGCGCAGGCAACCAAGGATTTCTTTGTTACAGAGCATTCTTAAAAGGTTTTTAGGCAATAGCATGTATCTAAAGTTTATAGACTACTGTTCTAACCAATCATTAAAAGTACGTGCACATCTGCTGCAAACAATGCTTGCTTGTATGCCTCATAATAACAATGCACAATATTCCATTATTAAGCTTAAAACTGATCTATCTTGCTAAACATATTTTCTGCAGCCTCAAAACCTCTCAGAGCCAAGCTTAGAAACTCCAACCGTTGTTTTAATGTCCTTGCTTACTATGTAATTGTATCTTCTTCTATCTTCAGGCTTTTGCAGTCACAGCTGAACCTAAATTCTTTGCTTTATTTCTGAAACTTGTTTTTCTCACACCACCTGAGAGCCTTCTCACTTTTTGTATTTCCCCCACATAAGTCTTTAAATTGAGCACAAGTTGAGAACAGCTGATTTGAGTTCAGCTTGACTGTGTTAGTGAATTAGATATTACGAAGAAAGTTCCTGATACTTCTGGAGCAGAAGGGGGATAATGTGTAGGAAAAGAGTTGGTGCATTAGGGGCCAAGCCTACTCCAGTCCTTGCCTGATTTTTCTCTTTCAGTTGATTAAAGCATCACCAATTTCTAACTTTCCAGGCTGAAACTTGAGGGGGAGAGAGAGAGAGAGAAGAGTTTCTGCTTAAAACTGTCTGGGAAACTCAAGTTAGGAGTTTGGAGAATAAGGATGGGGAGAGAGTGCTTCCCCCCTCCATGTTTAAAATCTTGCCATAGTACAGAAAAGTTTGAGAATGTTAAAGAGGCTCTCATGCTCCAGAAACAAAATGAAAAAGAAAAAAAAAATTCCAAAACCAGAAGAAGCTTAAGGATTCTTTGGTTTCTGAAATTCATTCACGAATAGTGGAGTTGTAAATACTCTGCAAATATTCAAACATTTCTAATATTTAAAAAATTTCAATCAGTACTTGTATGTGCTGAGTAGGAGTTACAAAACCTGCCAGCAAAAGCCTCTTTGACACTCTGTGGTGGACATTGACTATCCAGTGACAGGCTTGAGTTACCCCAGAAGTCTGCTTCAATTATTGCCCCAAGCGAAGGACTCCAGAGGACCTCTGGTCTAGAGAATGCCTTCTGAGAGGCTGCCCTCTGGGCTGAGTGCTTCTTTTCTGGCCTACAGACCATGAGGAGGAGGAGGCAGCTGCAGGAAGCTATTTCTGTGTGCCACAAAGCAGTGTTGAAGATTGTGTTGCAATGCAAGAAATAGCATGGTGAGCTGAGTCTGTCATCCCACAAGGGACGCATGCAAGAACAGTGCAGCTGCATTATGTCAAATACCGAATAATACAACTTGTCTGCCTGGGCGAATTATTCCAGGTAATTTTAAAGGGTTAACTTTTTGGTAGCTAAGTGATCCAGATGGAAAAGAGCTATTCTTTTGCCCTCAGCTTGCACCTGGCTTAAACTTGTATATTTGTACTCAGTGGGAATGGAGAAAAAAGTGACTCTGCTGGCACCTGATTTGGACCAAGTTTGAATTTATGGGCATTTTTCAGGGGAGGAAAAAAACCAGTAAAGTTTAGGAGGAAGGAGTAGCAGAAGAGAATTGAAGATTATAGAAGTAGGGAAGCTTGTTAAGAGACAGAAAGAAATGAGAAAATGTGGGCAGGTAGGAGGGTTCTGGGTAGTGGCTGTGAGATAGGACACTCTGGCCTGTGCTTTCTTTTCCTCCATCTAGCTCATACATCTAGCCTGTACCTTTTACTTCCATGTCCTACCTTCCTATAGTGGCTCACCCACAAAGTAACTTTTGTCTTTCATATTCTTTTCTGTAGTCCCTCCTTTTTCTTAGAAAAAGGGGCCTTGCTTGTTTGAGAGGCCTGAGGCTAACCTGTTTGGCACTGTGTTTTACCTCCATATCACCCGTGTTACTCCCCTTTCCTTCTGTAGTGTTTTACGAGCATCCAACCCTTGTGCAAACTGGTCCTTGGCCGGTTGGACACTCGGAAATAAGTTAGGCACTTGGGTTTCTGTCATGGGACTCTGTCTATCAGAGATATAGAAAACAGAGCTGATGATACCACTTAAAGCAGTAAGATGTGAAGGTGAATCTGTGTTTATGGACTGCTTGACTGTTCTGGTGATCAATACCATACAATAATTGTGCATTGAGTTCAGGAGTTTGTGTTGCAAATAATACGGAGATTGAGTGGTGCCATAAAAGTGCAGAAGCTGTGCAGGTGAGCTTAATTCTCGGATTTCGTTAAAGCTATTTCTAACTTGCTTATAATGGATTTTAAATGTCCTGTGTAATCAGTAGCAGCTGGATTTTTCTTCTGAAGCATGCTGCATAAGAGACTGTCTTTGCCAGACTGTTGCTCAGTTCTGCGTACCAGGAAGCAACCCTTTAAATTCACACTTGTGAAACTAAATTTACTAAAATCTTCCAGGCCTTGGCCCCTCATTTCCTTTCAGTGGAGGGAGAGCTGGTGTTGGGGGTATCTCTCCTAGCATGGTTTTTACTGCTACCTCTGTGGTTAACCTGTTCCTCATGGACCATTCAATGCTGCCATAATTTTTTTACACTACACATTTCCTCCTCTGTTGAGGAGTGTATGTATATTTATATATATTTTTATAAATATAGATATATTTGCATGTAATACAATATTTTTACTTTGAGTCATCCCATAGCAGTTCCTTTCTGCTCCTTCAAGAAGAGGAGGTCCAGGTCGCTCATAACACTGGGCTTGCTGCCTCGTTCAGCCTCTTTTGACCCATTCCCTGTTGAATGAGAAAGTTGAGTCAAGGCCACAGGTCTGCAGATGAAAAACACAGGGAACATGAGTTGAGAGCCATGTTCATTTCCCCCCGGAAACTGCCTCTCTGTAATGACAGTTCCACCATCCTCCAGAAGAAAAGGGCCCTGTCCCCCCTACAGCCCCCCTGGCAAATTTGATGTTCCTTGCAGCAGGGAAACCAGGCATAGAGCAGAGCAGGTCAGCTGGGGCTTGAGAACGCTCCCTTTTGGTGTCTTCATTGCTGAAGGGGGGTGGGGACTCTTGCTCTTCTCAACCTCCTTCTTGCCCCTTCCCTCAAATATCCCAAATAAATACAATTTTATTTTATTATATTGCCGCTGATCTGCTGTTGTTTTTGATACAAAAAAGGTGGAAGGGGCAAGAAGGAACGAAAGAGTCTGGCGACAGGAAGAGATGAATTGCTGAAGAATGACACTGGCAGGGACTATTGTTCATTTTAACGCTGGAGCAGGAGCAGAGAGAAACGTTCACACGCCATTCTTGGGCATCCTGCTGGGCAGGCTAGGAAAGGGGCATTCCAGCTGGTCGTGAGATTTGGCTGGACAGATTGAATTGGGCTGAATAGAATGCTTGCCGTTTTTTATTATTATTATTTTTTTTCTTATAAAGAAACCCACTGATTAATTGCAATGGAACCCGATTAAAGGAAAAGTCTGAAACCCACACAGACATTACAGACATAAAGCTGTCAGCCTACCAGTGTGTGATGACTGGGCCTTAACCCTTTACAAGGCTAATGGGGGAGGGGGATCCTTACTGGAGTCAACATTACCCAGTCTGTGTATACATGTTTGTGTGAGAGAGGACTTCTGTCATTTGGGGAAGGAGTTGTGTGCACAGCAGGAGACCTGTAAACAGACTGTATCTCATGAAAGGCAGGGGACTGAAGAATGAAAATTGGGTTTAGGGTCATTTTGTTCATGGAGAGGTTGTATGAGTGTTTGCTCAAATGTTACTGGCTATATTTTAATAGTTTTGCAGAATTTGGTAGCCCTTGTCCACCCATTTCTATCTCTCCTTCTGTGCAATCCTGAATGTGGCAGTAGGAAAAAATTCTGTGAAGAGACCTGTAAAGTTCCACAGACTGCTTGGGGAGTGTTGCAAAAGATCTTGGTAGAAACATGAAGAACATAAAAACTAGGTAAGTATATAAAGGAATGCTATAATCCGTATGTGAACAAAGCTGTAGTTGAGCTCAATTTGGGGACTGGTGTGGAAAGTGGATGGCAGCTTGGACATATGTTGTCTCAGCAGGGGTAGGATGGAATTTCAGAATGCTTATAAACCCCTTTCTAGGACTAAAAATTCATTTTTATTATATATTAATTTAATTTTACAAGTGAAAAATTCCATGTTGTGAAACTTGTGGTTTTCTTTAACCTATTTTTTTGCTCATCTGATTTAGTGTCTGGACATGGTTGAATGCTCTCTGCCCATTCTCTTCTTCTTTAATACCCTGTTTGTAGCTTGCTTTCTGTTGAGAAGCACAGATGATTTATTCAAATAGACTCTTCAAGCTTTGAAAGGGGTCTCTGTGTCGCAGTGCGAGGAGATTGGTGGGGGGCAGATGCTCTTGCCCCCCCAGCCATGCTCAGCTTCAAGTGTGGCACAGTAAAGGATGGCACATAAGGCCTCTAATGAGTGTGCTCTCCAGTCGTTTTATCTTTTTCTACAGCACCCTGTGCACATGTGTGCCCACTGGCTTGGAAATGTTTCTGTAGAGAAGTGGAAAGAGTGGAGATACGGTTGGAGCAAACAAAGGTCTTTTGTGGGCTCTGGGAAAATGACAGAGGGATTGCTTTTTACTCTCTAAAGCTCCTCATTCCTTCCGATTCATAGAATAGTTAAGGTTGGAAAAGGCGTTTAAGATCAATGAGTCCAACTGTTAACCAAGTACTGCCAAGTCCACCCCTAAACTATGTCATTAAACGCCATGTCTACATGTCTTTTGAATACCTCCAGGAATGGCAACTCTACCACTTTCTTGGGCAGCCTGTTCCAATGCTTGACAAACCCTTTTGGTGAAGAAATTTTTCCTAATAAATCTAAACTAAACCTTCCCATGCGTAACTTGAGACCACTTCCTCTTCTCATACTGCTTGCTACTTGGGAGAGAGACTGACCCCCATGTCACTAGAACCTCCTTTCAGGGAGTTGTAGTGGTCTCCCCTGAGCCTCCTTTTCTCCAGGCTAAACATCTCCAGCTCCCTCAGCTGCCCTTCATGAGACATGTGCTCCAGACTGTTCCACAGCATCATTGCCCTTCTCTGGATGTCCTGCAGCACCTCAGTGCCCTTCTTGTAGTGAGGGGCCCAAAACTGAATACAGGACTTGAGGTGTGGCCTCACCAGTGCCGAGTACAGGGGACAATCACTGCCCTGGTCCTGCTGGCCACACTATTCCTGATACAGGCCAGGGTGCCACTGGCCTCCTTGGCCACCTGGACACACACTGGATCATGTTCGGCTGCTGTCAACCAGCACCCCCAGGTCCTTTTCTGCTGAGCAGCTTTCCAGCCCTGCTTCCCCCAGCCTGTAGTGCCTCATGGGGTTGTTGTGACCCAAGTGCAGGACCTGACACTTTGCCTTGTTGAACCTTGTGCAACTGGCCTTGGCCTATGATCCAGCCTGTCCAGATCCCTCTACAAAACCTTCCTGCCTTCCAGCAGATCAACACTCCCACCCAACTTCTCTGCAGATGACTGAGAGTACGCTTGATCTCCTTGCCAGATTGATAAAAGATAATGAACCGGACCAGGCTCGATACTGAGCCCTGGGGATCTCCACTGGAGCCGGCCACCAGCTGGATCTAACTCCGGGCACCACCACTCTCTGGGCCTGGCCATCCAGCTGGTTTTCTACCCAGTGAGCAGTGCACTCATCTGAGCCATGAGCAGCCAGTTTCCACAGGAGAATGCCGTCTCAAACGCTTTACTGAAGTGTAGGTAGATAACATCCACAGTCTTTCACTCACCCACTAAGCAGGTTACATTGTCATAGGAGCTTTCTGAGGTAGAAGTTGCTTATCTTCCTTTTTTTGTCCTGCGTCACTGGTCACTTCAGTCAGAATGCAGGTTGTGCCTTCACTGGCTTGGCTTCACAGGAAGCAGCTGTCAAATGGGGGACTCTTCATGCCCAGTTCCTGTTGGGAAAAGAAAAAAAAAGTCAAAACACCATCTTTAAACTCACTCTATGTAGACATTTGTATTAGATCAAGGATTTGAGTATTCAAGGAAGAAGTGCATTATGCTAAGTCCTACAATTCATCAGTAAAATGAAGAACAGCATGAACAGACAGGATCTTGCATTATTTTTACTCCATCCTCTTCATGAAAAAGAGCCTGCTGCAAAAGTTGTTCCTGCAGACAATTGTGTACCACTCCCTTTGAGAACATGGGATCTCTTGAGATTCTGTCAAGGGATACTGGAAATATTCACTTACTCTCAACTGACCACGGATGAGAGTCAAATTTCATGGTAACTCAGCATCAGTGTAGCCCAAGGAATCAGGAATGACGGAGTTTCCTGAGATTCTTATTCTGTATTTTGAACATGGAGAGAGGAAGGTAGATGTTAACCACTGTAGTGTAGAAAACCCTATGAGCAAGTGGGACTTTAAAAGTCTGCTGTTCATGCAGCTAAGAGTGCAGTTGGACAGGGGAGCCACTTCTGTACAAAAATGTCCTTACTCTTTGGTCACTTCCCATGTCTTCTTGTTTCTCTTTCTGCTGTTCATTTGTGGCTTCCCTTCCTTCTTCCCCGCCACCTACTAGCCCTGCTGTAGTCCTTTCCTGCAGCTCTGTTAACATTTAACAAATTTCCCTCCAGTTCCTATGTTTCTTTTGGCTGTAGCTCAAGGCAAACTCCCCAGATCCAAAACTAATTTAGGGCTCTGAGCAACAGTAGCATTTAAATGTTGGCTTTGTGCCATCAGGCGGACAGCCTCTTCACTTAGGAGAAATCTAATTCCAGTGTTTATTAGATTAACAGCCTCAGGACTGGACTTCCTTTTAATGTTGTCCTTGTAAGAATTGTAAGGCTAATACAGGAACTTGGGAACCCCCAGGAGGGTCTCAGGAGCTGGGCTCTGACCTTTTTTTTTTTGGAAGCAGGACTTGGATCTGACTTAATTTGGGTCAGGGGGCATAGAGGAGCAGACTGGTGAGGTGGAGCAGGAGGTGTAATTTTGACTTCCCAAGAAGTGTGTGTAAATCCTTCCATGTTTGTGCAATAGCGGCTTTGATTTCCTGCAAGTTTGTTTCAGTAAGCTCTCTGGGGTAAGAACCTAGGTATGGAAGGGCAAATTGTGCCCTGGTTAAGAGGTGGACTGGGACTGGGTAGGATCTGCTTTAATTTCTCAGTTTGACCACAAGCTCTTTGGGAAGTCACTTAAGGCTCGGGTTTCCAACCATGGAGACTGCCTGTGGTGGGAGGTATGAGTATTCTGTAATATTCAGAGTCAGGTCTAAATCTCTTAGGCCAGCTGAGTAATGATGGTTAAATGTCTAATTTTCTACTGATTTTAATTGACTTAGGCACCCAAATACTCACAGTTCTGTGCTGTTTGGCTTCCATTTTTTGCTCCTGTATTGAAGATAATACTTCCCAGCTTTTTAAGAGGTGTTGAAATTGTTCATTAGTAGAAAAAGGCAACTTGGCATTGTAATAGTAGAGACCACACACATACCTAGAAAGATGTGGTTCCATGACTGGGCCATTTTGCTTTTTGTGCGTGTTCCTCTGCCTGCCTCAGTGCTGTTGCTATTATTTACTTGAAAGTGAAGCCCTATGTGAAGAGTATGAAACTGGCTGTAAGGAATCCTCTGGTGCTTTTCGCTATTGTGGTTAATTTTCCTGGGGTGTGAGTATAAATGAGCTGTGGAACTTGCAGGTTTGTAGAGGCAGCACCTGAGACTTCCAGTTTAAGCAGAGGACGACTTTTATGACCACTTTCTAAGTGTTGCAAAGGAATCTGAAGTCCAGGTGCTGTGGGAGGTGTAGGTTGGTGCTTCATGGGCTGCCCTGAAAGCAAACAAATGTGGGTGGGCTAAATAGGGGCTGATATACAGAATAGCTGCACTGCAGTAACCCCAACACTGACATTCTTGTTCTTCCTGTTGGCAGTTCTATTAGAAAGAACTTATCCCACCTGAGCCCATAAAATATATTTGCATTAAACTTGTGGTTTTGAGTGCGTGTGTGTGTGTGTGTGCATATATATATATTTCAAAAAATACTGCTGGTGAAGGTTTCTTTTTTACTTTTAAGTTAATCCAGTTCTCTGGTAGGCAGCACAGTTGCTGTGATGTCTCTGTGGTTGTGTGGTATTTCTCTCTTTGCCAGACCCAGCTCTGTTCTTTCAGCTCAATCTGGCCAGTTAATAATTGCCCCTTTGCCCCTCATCCTCAACATAATATCATGTGTGGAGTTATTTTTTAGAAAACAACATACAGAACAGCTCTTTGTCCCAAGATAGCTCCATTTATCTTGTGGTTTGTGCTTTTGAAGTCCTCCTGCCCGTGGGATTGCAAAAACGAGCTCCTGCCCCCTTATTGCCACAAAACCACACTGTGTATCCTATCCCTTCCCTGGAGGACTCCTCTGCTAAGTTGAGCTGTTGTGGTTGGCTTCCCAGTCTCTCGTGTGGCAGAGCTGGAAACTACAAAGCTCAGATGCTCCACTGCTAACATGAGGGCCTCTTTATAGAGGACCAAAATAAACTCCTTAAAATGATCTCTCTATAAGACAACAGTCTCTATCTTGTCCAGGAACCTGGTCTTTTTTGTATCATGCCATAATGATGGGAAGAATCTGACTGCAGCCCACAAAAGACAAAATGGGCTTTTTTGGAGTTAAGAGTTGATCTCTGCACTATGTGCCTGGACAAATGCAGTCCAGCTAGAACCTAAAGTTCCTTGAAAAGGAGCACTTCTCAATGCTTTCACTTTGACCTGAAAAGAAGTGTACGGCTGTTGGTACTGGTGTGTTCTGGGACTGGTCAAGACAGAAGTCTTGAAGGGGTTAAACAAACAAAAGAGTTTTCTGGGTTTTGGAGAGTGGTTCTGGGAGGTAGAATGTCCTTACAGCTTGTCCAGCACCTGGAGCATCTGAAAGATGAAAGAAGCTGGCTGATGATTTCCTTGTGGGACAAACACACTTAGAGTAGTTCAGAGAGCCAGTGCAGGGTGAAACCTTGAAGACCATCAAAAATGGCTTCTGAATTGTATTGAGCAAGGTTATGGGTACTTCGTAAATCCAGTGAGCACTGGACAAGCACTGATGCAGTAATGAAAAAAGGTCATGAGTGGTGTGGCAGAAGAAGCTAAAAGCTGAAGGAGCTTCTGAATCAGGAGGAAAGGGATTTTCTTGAAGACTTTGTGGTAGGGAAGTGGCTGGATTCTGAATTTCCCTGAGTACATTTATCCTTGCAAATTGAAAAATGCCACTTTTAGTTTTTCTTGGATCCCTGCAGCTTCTGAGCACAACTTTTCAAGCAAAGATGGCAGTGGTGCTTCCTCCTCTTAGCTGCCATCTTTTGACCCCTCCATTTTCCTTTTGCCCCACCTTGAGACACCTTAGCTGCTCATGACACTTCAGGTAAATCAGTGCAGTTTACAGCCAGTAGATTAAAATAAACTGGCATTAATTTCAGTTTTTGTTAATGCTGTGACCTGTAACTGGTTCCTTAACAGCCTTTGTCGGGGTTGGAAGCCATTATTGTTCAAGACTGTGTGCAGACAGGAAGATGTATACCTATCCTGTATGAAACTGAAAACTGAGTGAGTTTTTCTTTGCTTGCTTTTAGCTCAATTCACGTTTGGTTAGTCCGTACATGGTGAGGTAACAGTTATGTCTTTCTCAGCTGTGAAGCAAGGAATTCAGTGAAATCTCAAGGATGCTTGGAAGCGGACATGACAGGAATGGAAGCAGAAGAAGAATAAATGTTGGAAAAGTACTGATTGTTTGTTTGCCTTAAAAGTTATTTAGTTACTTAAAATAAGAGAAGTGAAGTAGAAGAGGGAGGAATGCATGTATTCAAATCAAGTCTTTATTTTCTCTTATTGTAGTTATGAGTGACAGATGCCAAGCTGGTTTTCATTAGATCCTGTAGGCTGCTTGCATTCTTCTCCAGTCAGTGAAGGGGAAGGCTTCTATAGCCTCAGAATTTGTGCAATAGCTCTGAGATTCTGATTCTTCCAGGTTGTTTCCCAGAAGTGACAGAGCATATCCTTACTGTGACTATAATAAACCTTTGGTGGTGCTGTAGCTGAGATAATCTAAGGATCAGTTTAGGATAATTACTTCAAGGATGAGAGAAATCCATCTATGAAGTAATGGAAAAGTTAAAGGAAAGTTCACAGAACTTAAAATGCCAATGTTTTCTGCCCTGTAACTGGGAAAACAAACTCCGGTGTTTCACCAGGAGAAAGATTTCTGACTGTTCAATGACCTTCATTCGTAAGTGTTGTCATGCTAGTGAAACTCATAGGTGACTATAGTAGGTGAAATACAACGGAAGTACCTTTTTCCTGTGGATTATCTGCTTAAAACAGCAGGTTGTTTCTGTAGCTGGCACTTAGCAATTGTGAAGGTCACCTGGTAACATTTCTGCTGTTGTGCTATTATTTTCTAAATTTTAGTGTACTGCGTGATTCATGATAAATGAACAGTAAATTGTTTGTAACCTTTATGGAACAGGAAAGGGTAGAGGTTGGTAGTGTGTGGGTTTAAAAAAAAACCACCACAGTGAAAGAAATGGAAAGTTATGTGCCTCATGTTGTTGAGGTGACTAATTCTTGCAAAGCATGAGGTAGGCTTAAGGTAGTATTTTAAAGTGTCTGTCTAGCATGTGTGTGTATTCTGAAAGGGTCTGAGTCATGTAGCTCTGCCTGTCAGGCCCTTGTAGTCCAGCTAAACATTCCTGTCCTG
>WEIT01036050.1:17823-35138 GCA_013389985.1 Dryoscopus gambensis | reverse complement strand
TTATGGGAACAACTTACCACCATGTTTATTGAAGTTTAATACAAATACTACTTGGTGCTGGGAGTCTCTTTAAGAACTGCACAGTATTCAGCTTCAAATCAGGTTCTTGTTTTTGGAGGTTTTTTGCTTTGGAGTTTTACCCTTGCCACAGAACTAACATTTGCTTGCATTTCTGTGTGTTTTGCAAGTCACTATCAAAAAACACCACTCATGCCTTGTTACAACCATTTACAACTTTGGTCACAAAATAAACATATGAAGCAATGACCATGAACTGTAGATATACTTGTATTTCCTTGTATAAGCTTGAATACAGTATCCCAGAGGAGAAAGAATTATAATCTTCTAGGAAGTCCAAGTATGTGGCATTTGAGAGCCAAAAATATGACAGTAAGTTCCCCGAAACCGAAAACACAAGGAAACAGATGTACAAAAGCCAACGGCAAAAGAGACAAACAACAAATTCTGACTAGCAGAAGAAGCAATCCAGAGAAACATCACTATTTATAGGGTTATGTAAAACATACTCTTTACCTTTAGGAAAAGTAGTTTGCAAAAGTTCAAAAGATCAGAAAGGGCCAACCCATATAACCCTCCTGCTTACAGGATACTGTGTCCAAAAGTGGAATGCAACAGAGTAATTTCCTAAGTAATTTCTAATCCACTTAGGAAAGATCCTCTATGGGAAGCAAAGACACTGGAGTGGTATCAGGTAAGCATGTCAATTAAAGCTTGGGTTCCTTTCTTCCCAAAGGAGACAAGCAATCTGAAAAAGCCCCTAAAGAGCTTCCAATTACAGTCAGAGTATTTTCATTATATCAAGATATAAAACCAAGATTAATTCTGTAAAAATTATGCAAGGTCTTCTTAATTAAGAAAAAAATCTCAGCTTTGGTACCATGTTCATCCTAGCATAAATCAGCAACACCTTTCTAAACCTAACAAAAAGACATGCACACCAGCACTGTTTTCCTCTGTTTGAATCCATGTCTTCAAAAAATCCTTCATTTTTACTTGCTTCATTTCAGTTTCTACACACAGAGTACGGACAACAGACTTCAGCTACTTGCAGACCCTGAGCATGAGAAAGAAAACAGACTAGAGGTCTAAACAGTGAAATCTTAACATTATCAACAGTGTTTAAAATATTTGCCCTGAGGGAAAAAACTAAGAAAAAATCTCTGTTTGAGAAAAAAGGTATTTTATACTGATAGAAGTAACTTCCAACCCCAAGAAGAAAGGAATAGTGAAAAGAAGACAACGGGAAGGAATTGAATGTGTTCAGAATTGCCTTTTGCTATCCAAAGCCAAGCTGCTGGTTTGTAAATAGGCAATTTCACACTCCCAATTTCCAGCCACAACTACTTCACACAGGCCAAGAGTACATACACAGATAAGGTTTCTGTGAAGACAACCCACAAAAGCAAAAGAGAAAACAAAATCTTCCCACGCCATCTGTGCAAAAGGTACCCCACAAGACTGAACTACTGTGGGAGACTGTGGAATGAACCCCAAGCTGAACAGTGTAACACTCCATAGCTTATCATATGGTTTTATACAGCAAGCAGGGATTGCTGCATAGTATCTGACAAGTTAAACATCTCTCAAGTTTCATGTCTTGAGTTTATCACCTAACAGTTTCCCACAGGAATCCTGAGCAGTTTCCCATTAAAATTTCTCTCCTGGCAAGCATGAGTAATAATTATAGAATAGGAAAACCTACCTTTAAATTCATTGCACTGCCTTTAAGAAATGCTGACGGCAAAAAAAGTAGCACTTTACTGGAGATGGTTACTAGACTAGTCTATGAGCAACATTTAAAGCTTCCTTATCTGAGTCTTGTGTCACAAGATCAGACCACTACCAAGGAAATAGACGTATTTAAACTTGGAAAAAATCATCATACTCCTTTTATATCGGAAAAAAAATGAAGTAATAGGAAAGAAATATGCTCAGAAAGCTAAGACTTGAATAGTCAACAAATCCATGAGTAACATCAATCTCAAGAGAGTAGGTCCATCTGCAACAACACAGGCCAAAAGAGATCTGACATTGCTGAAAAGAGGTTGCTATCAATCTTTGAAGGGAGGGAGCAGAGAAGGATATAAGCGACAATGCTGAAAGTACTAAACTCTTCTACAGAAAGAAAAAAAAAGTGAAAATCATCTCATGCCTCAACCATCTCACATGCAACTGCTGTAATAGCAAAATTAACAAGTAATTCTTATAAGCTCCTGTAAGGATTTGAATTTGATGCAGAACACCACTGGAGTTTCCCTGCTGGGCTGCTGGTTTCACCCTCATTCCTCCCCTTTCTTGTGCTGGCACCAGCATTCACATGAACACCAGTCACAAAACCAAACCAGCAGGAAAACAAGAACAAAGCAGAAAATGCGTTTGTATACTTTGTATGGAGAATCATTTTGTGCAAATAAAAACTTGAAATAATTTCCTGCAGCAATCTATGTCCTTCTACCTTCATAGTTGCAGGGTATTGTACCACTGACCCTCTGAAGGGAAAAGCTTATTTAAGATCAAGTTAATTTTAGTAATACAGTGCAATAATTTCAACTGATGGTGCCCTGGAGGAAGAGGTACAGGCAGAGATGATTTAGTCAAGTCTCACATTAAGGTCAACATTTTCACTAAAACCTTTCTGTGGTAAAAGAAATCTCCAATATAAATGCCTTGACAGACTATGCTTTGAAAAGTTCTCATTAAAGGCAATTAAACTATTTCAAATGACAAAGTTAGAAGCAACACGTATTTTCATCACAAACGTTTTTGGAGAGATGCACTAGCTTGGCAACACTTCTAGACAAAAAGTTTAGTCATGATGGCTCCTGTATCAAGACACACATTCTTTGAATACTGTTACTGAAATTAACCCAGACGCAGTTGTGAGGAAAACAAAGTCAGTTTGTACAAGCCAAGTACAGATTTCTTTAATTTCAAGTTTTGCAGCTCCAATTTCTAGCCTCTAGAAACCAAACGGAATGAAGGAATCTATGCTCAAACTAAGCAACCAAAAAGGCTCTAGGTCTGGAATACCACAGCTCGGATTTCCCACATGGCACTTTTATTCATCACAAGACATTACTTTTCTCAAAGATTTCTATTTCCAGACAAGTTTATCTCAAGACCCATCCTTCTACCACATCTTGCTTTATAAAAGCAGATTAGGCTCAAAAAAGAAAAAAAGTTACAGAGAAACTCCATTTCAAAATACTGAAGGTAAGAGATACACAGAAAGAAAAGGTACTCTTAAAAAAAAAACAAGCAAATAAATAAAAGATAAACCAACCAAACAAAAAACCCCAAACAAACAGACAAAAAACCCCACCCTCCAAACCCCCAAAACCAGATTGGTATGATGAACAACTTCAAGTAGGGAAAAAAAAATAAAGCTACTTCAGGCCTGGTATATTTTTCCAGATGATCAGGCCTCTTTAAGACAACTTAATAAGTCAGTGAAGTCTGGAAGCCAACAAACTTACGAGACTTCCACAGCAGAGCAGACAGAAGTATACAAGTACCACTACAATGCTTTTCCAATCGAAGGCTAATAGTAACAAGCAGATACCCAAGGGGACACACCCATATGACACAATCAATTTAAGCACTGGAGAACAGCATTACATACCTATCAACACTCAGAAGGTAAATACAACCTTCATCCCTGTCCCTCATCCCCTGAAGGGCTCTGAGCACAGTGAGCCAGACCCAAGGAAGCCCCTATGTGGCCAGTTTACAGGTTTTGGCCCAGCAGAGCTGCACAGCCTCCAGATCAAAGACCTGTCACACCTGCCTGTCTTGAATCACATGGAAATGAGCGCCTGCGCCTATCAGTGTCATGAAAACAGAGTCTCAGAAATGCAGAAAATGGACACCAATGAAAAGCTTAAGCGAATGAGTTATCTTCATTTCCTAGTCCCAGGATAACTTTGATGCTAGATGTTGTCATTGATGTGGAGTCACACCCAGCTATCTTCCATGCCACAATGCAGCATACAGAAGGATCCTGCCCCCGACTGCCATCTCAAACATTAGAGAGCAGCTTCCAAGGGGCAGCCTTCCACAGCTACACCTTTCTAAATAATAAAATAATAATAATAATAATAATAATAATAATAATAAATGAAGATTTAGAGTGTGCTTTAAGTCATTCTGGGTAGGAAGGGGGCAGAATCCATAAAATCAAATGCTAAAGTACCACACAAAAGCAGGCAATAAGATTATCTGTAGAAAATAAAGTATTGCACATAAGAAAAAAAAAGAAATCCCAAGCACAAGTGCAAAATTACAGGCTCCAAGGTAACCAATACTACTCAGCAGGGTAGTGGGATAACATGTTTGGACTATAATACACAGATCACTGAAATGAACTAGATGACAAAGAAACTCATTGCTCTACTCAGTCAGTAATCAGGGGTACTATGGCTTACACTGTGTCCTCTCCACATTTCAAGAATTATAAATTAGGCCTATTTGATTATTACATACTAAACCAACACCTACTGTCAGAAAACCCCCAAGCTGCAAATTCCTAGAAGCTGGAAAAGCACCGCTGTATGTTTGCCCTATCCTAACACTGTTCTCATGTCAATCTAGCACTGGTCTCTGCCACAAACAGGAGGAAAATAAGATGGACTTCTTGTCTGACTTAAACAGCTGTTTTTGTGTTTCACAGTCTCAGCCAACACAGGTTTACAGAACATGGCTCCCAAACTTTATTTCCTATTTTGCAGGATTGTCAGTTTGGTTGATAAAGTTCTCTCTGGAACAATGGTAACACTCTGTGCTGAATCTGTAATCTGCAGTAAAATGCCAATATGGCAGACATCAAATAAATTAATGTCCTGAAAACAGGTTTCTGCAATGTCACTGAAAAGTCTTCAGGTAATACACTGATTGCAGAATGAAAATTCTCCCACAGTAGACCATTACTATTTAATGATATAACAACACTGATGCAGATAATGACCTACGTTAGGTGTAAGCTAGCCCACAAGAAGGCTAAAGCATGACAAGAAAAATTAGCAACAACATCAGAAGGTTAAAGATAGATACCCATCAATATCTAATATTCAGTTAAATATACACTGCAGAGGTAAAATTACTTTCATTTTCTTTATCTTACAAAGAATGGTAGCATGTATTTCAGTTCTAGTTTTAAGAAAAAAAAAAGGAAGATTTTATATCACTGTATAGCAGAACAAGGGGAGAGCAGTAGATATTGTCTAGCAAGGCTTTTAATGCTGTCTTCCATAACATTCTCACAAAGAAGCTGTTGATGTTCAGGCTGGATGAGCAGACAGTGAAGTGAACCAAAAACTGTCCGAACATCTGGGTCCAGAGGGTGGTGATTAGCGTCATGAGGTCTGGCTGGAGGCCAGCAACAAGCCACGTGCCCCACGGGTCAAAACTGGGTCCAGTCCTGGTCAACATTCTCATTAACAATCCAGATGATGGGGCAGTGGGTACCCTCAATAGGTTTGCTGACGACACCGAACTGCAAGGACTGGTGGATATGCCGGATGTCACACTGCCATACAGAGCACAGCAACCTCATGACCACTAAGGGGAGGAAAGGCACAAATCCCTGCACCTCGGGGGGAACAACCACATGCACAAGAACAAGCACATGCCAGAGACTGCCCAGCATGGCAGAAAAAGACCTGGAAGTCCTGGTGGACACCAGGTTGAACATGAGCCAACATGACTTGCAGGTAAGAAGACAAATGGCATTCTGACTACAATAGAGAAAGTACTGCCAGCATGCTGAGGCAGACAAACCTCTTTATTCAGCACTCATGAGACCACATCTGGAGTTCCGGGCTCCCCACTACAAGAGAGACATGAACATACTGGACAGAGTCTAGCAAAGGGACAGAAAAATGATTAAGGGACTAGAGCATCTCTCAAAAGAGGAAAGGCTGAGAGAGTTGGAACTTCAGCCTAGGGAAGAGAGAGCTCGGGGGGTATCTTACCAACATATATGAACACCTAAAGCAAGGGTAGTAAAGGCGATAGAGCCAGGCTCTTTCCAGTGGCACCCAGTGACAGGACCAGAGGCAGTACACACAGAGCAAAACACAGGAAGTTCTGTCTGAACATCAGGAAACACTTCCTTTGCTGTGAGGGTGACCAATTACTCACACGGGGGGCTCAGGGAGGTTGTAGTCTCAACCCTTCACAGTTATTGAAAAGCCATCTGAACACAGTCCTAGGCAACCAGCTGTAGATGGCCCTGCCTGGGAATGGGACCAGATGATATCCAGAGGTCCCTTCCCAACTTCAGGCATTCTGCAATTAATATTGAGGACTAAATGCTTTCAGGATGTGATCTCCACACATTTGACTTGAAGGCACAGCAGCAAAAGGAGGGGATTTGCCATTGAAAAGCTAGGAGCTCATGGTTTGCTATACAGAATCCCTCTAAGGCCAGTGGCACAGGAAAAAAGTTACACCAATGAGTCAGGAAAGTGTCAGAGAGTTACACATTCAGTAAAAAAATTAATGGGTACTTAAATATCCAGCTGGAAGTACTCTGTTTCTTTAGCAGGAACAGCAAGACCAGGGGCAGACACCTGTAGAATTTGTGAAATGCCTCTAACTAGCAATGAATTTTTAAGCTGGGCCACTGGTTCCTCTAGCTCAGAATCTACTTACTTTCTTCAGATGTATCATTTAAGTGACACTGAAAACAGCCCCCTCTGAAAAAAAAACCACCCAGAACCATAAGCCCACACCACAGTGCAAAGGATGGCCATAGCCTAGCTCAAGAGGAATACAAAGTCAATCATGCTTTTTAAATAAGCAAACACTCATAAGGTATGAAACAGCATAGCCCCTTTCCTGAAAAAAGGTTGTAGTTAACAGTCTGAATATGAACAGGACGAAATCACAAATGGCATGATCCTGACAGGACTGCCACAGAGGAGGTACAGCACACCTACCTGTTATTTAGTACATTATCTAGAGGATTTGGTAGCGAAGTAGATCTACAGCTACAAGTTGCCTAAACACCTAGTGTTGTTTCTGGGAAAAAAAAAAACCACACTACAGGAGAATGAGTCAGCCTCAATCTGAGGCCCTTCCATGGCAGTAGATTTCCAAAAGTATAGTTTGCAAATCCAGGCAATATAAGACAGAAATCTGTTCTCTGGTGCAGAATGCATCAAGTCATCATTTTGTGGTCCCACATTCTGCTCAACTGCACAAATTCCTTGCAGCTGTTTTGTTTAACATTTAGCAGAAGGCTATTTCTTTAGCCAGAACACCACAACAGCTAAACAACTGGATCAACCAACTCAGTTGGGTGAGTTCTGAAACTTAAAACAATTAAGGCTGTAACCTATTTAACTATCCATCATTTTAGGAAGTATATTCTCTTGCGATAATAAAATATGAATAATGGGAATTTAGAACTCCGTGGTTCTAAATTCAAGGATACTTGAAAAATACGCAAGTGATAGTAACATGAGCCAGTGTTACTACACTGAAGAACAACCAAATGCTAGCTATCAAAATACAGCCAGGAAGCTGTATACTTGTTTAACTACAATCAGTGAAAATTAAAAGACCCCATCAAGGCAAAGAAGGGAAAAAATCCTATTTTTACCATCAGAACATTGCTGTAGTGATTCCATTTTAAAAAATGCTTATCAAAATTAAAATCTAGTCATTGAAAATAACAGAACCTTTCTGCGTCCCATTATGGTAAGATTGCAAACACTCCTTCAGGAGTTAATTATGAGCCACCAGGGAGGCTGTGAATTTACCAGCATACCAGCTTAAAGCCTGCAGAGCCAGGTTCTGGGCCCAGCTGAGGCTACTGCGGGAACCCAAATCATCTCTTCACCATTTTCCTTTCCTCTAAGCTTTTGGGAGCTGTGATCACTTTGGGCAAAGTTGGAAAATGGCCTTTGATTAGAGTATTCAAATGCTATAAAAATATTTTTAAAAATAAGAACTGTCACATTATTAAGTACTTTGTGTCTTGACTAGAGAAAAGCAACTGTATGTTTTGTACAAGTGATTTTATTAAAAACAAAGCACAAACAAGAACTGAATTCTAATTGCTTTGCTATAAAGTCCAACGACCTTATTCTCATTCTGAATTAGTTTTAGCAACAGGGAAAGATCACTTAGCATGTGAAGTCCTTTACTTGCCAGTTCCTCCAATTCCAAGCCTTAAAGTATTCAACAAAAACTCTGACATCACAGTGTTATCTGCATGTCACTTTTTCAAACTTGCTAAAATCTGCCTTTTAAATACCGGACCTCCTCCTCACACTGCTCTGTCTTCCACTAAAAACACATCTTCAAAACCATTCTCTCAGACACGGCATCTTTGATTTAGATAGGAATGGACTGAGGCCTGGATAAAGAGTAGAGAGCAAGCACCACGACAGAAAAACAAGCAGCCAAATCACTTTGTCCAATGCACAATGCAGGCAAAATAACTCAAACCCCAGCTTCTGAGGTGCACAGCTCATCCCAATACTTTTCTGCACTGCTGGAAAAGAGATTCTTTTTTCCATCCGCCTGCACCCCAGCCATGAAACTCCAGGTGCATCCCTCAGTGTAACCAGTGTTTTGGTTGCCTTAGAAGAGCTCATGAAACAGCACACTGAGTACCTCCTGCTTCACATTTTGCCTAGGGCCACATTATTTCAGGTAACAATCTTGCCAGATGCTGATTCTGCACCACAAGAGAAAAAACGACACTTTGGCCATTCCAGCAAAACAGTCTGTTTTTCCCCAGCCTTCCCATGAGGAGCAGGACACTCCTTGCCAGATTACCTTCTGCCTCTCCAATCTGCCCCATAATGACAAGATGCTATAATCTGTATCATTTCAATGTTTAATTAATTACTTTAAATTACTGCTCTAGAGACAGATACATTTTGTCAAAGTCAGTGAATTGTGTATACAATGACTTTAATAAAATGGAAAACGAGAAAAGAAAAACCTCTCTTAATAATATACTGTGGTCAAAGCCAAAGAAAAGAGTTCCAACAACCTAAGAAAGATCTTCATTAAAGATCAGACAGCAATAACTCACTTATACTAAAAAAATATGAAATGGATTAAAAGCCATAAATTCTCTTTAGAAGAACATCTCTTGCTATTTACTGGAGAGAGAGAAAAAATGCAGCTCTGACCATTTTCAGGCTGGATAGAGAAAAGCAAAACTTTCATACCATAAATGAAAGAATAAACACAGAGACACATTTAAGAAAATTAATTTTGCAAAATGAACAAGAAATTAAAATTATACCATCCTTACTGAAGGAAGTGACAGACCCCAACAGCTTCAAACAACAACAGAGTAAGGCATACATTCAACTTCATTCACATAGGCAAATATTTATTCTACAGTTAAGTTTCTGGTTAAAATGCTGTAGCACAAACATTTGCCTATATTAAGTCAATGTCAGTCTCCACACTGACACCTACGTAGTGAAATTACAATTTTTAGTAGAATCTAGAGATCCCAATCAAGATCCATTTCACTGTATCAGAACTACCTACATATAAAAGAGACATAATCCATCCCAAAGGTGAAAAAGGTAAGAGGTTGAGGAAACATAATGGATAACAGAGAATGAAGCATAATGAAAGACTGTAAGCAAATTTTTAAAATGCTGTTTTATCACAGGTTTGGATTAAACTAATCAACTACCACTTCTATAGCGCATAGAAAAAGATAAAACTAGCATCCAGCTTAACTAGAGATGATGGCAAGCAGGCTGCAGAAAGTAACACCAGCAAGACCTGGGTACAGAACAGTTTCTTTCTGGGCTATTGTCTAATGAATAGGCAAACTACAGCTGCATGGGTATAACCATCCTCAGTTATTTGAGATATTTTGAACTGATTCATTTGACAAATAAAAAACACACTGTCTTGAATGTGGATTTGGGGTGGGGGCTTTTTTTTTTTACTGAAGACAAATTTCCTAAGATTACTGAAGTCTCCAGCAGCCTTAGTACCTTCATCTGCTGGGTTACACTACTGTTGTCACAAAATTAAACTGGCAGACCTCATGGCTGGCAATAAAATAACAATGATAGCAAGAAATCTCAACACACTTTATGTCCAAAATAGTTACTAACCATGGAAATGTTAATGAAACACCATAATGTAAAAACTTAATCAGAAAGATGAGACCAAAATATCTTCAGGCATCTTTTCTGATTAAAGGTAGTAACCAATTTAATGATGAAAAGCTGTCCAAAACAACATTACAGAAAATACACATTGCATCTCCACTGTGGACGTAAGCAATTTGAGAAATCAACTCAAGAGCAACTGGTTTGGGATTACAAAACCTAGCCAGTAAGACAAACTGTAAAATGCTACAGTAAAAATACTTTTGAAAACTGCAACAAAATAATCAAGTTGGGATGTTAAATATTCAAAATTTCACTGTACCAACATGGATTGCTACTGTAAAACAAATTGCACTTTAAAGTGCAGCAGCAAGGATTTGCTGAAAGACTGGGTGAAGCATATTAAGTATGAAATTCCCCTGACAAGTGCTGGGCGTAGCAGTGAGACTTGTGAGATGAAGACAAAATTTTCAAAGACAGCAAATTTAATGGTTACATCACTCCTCGCCTGGAACCAAACTGGCAGTTTCACGTAAATGCAGACGACCAGTGCTCCCACCTTAAACCTTTCTACAAGGTTTACAGTATGTTTAAACTGTTTAGAACTGCCACACTTCATACCTTCATATCAGTGAGTACATGCTCTCTCTCACATAAAACAAACAAAAAAATTCTTTAAATTGAAGCAAAATACTAATTTCCCTGGAGGGGAAGGGTAAGAGGAAAGGAAGCAATGTTGGTTGACTGCTTTTTTTAAGCACAGAAAGACTTTTAGAAATAGAGCACAAGAGTTTATTGTCAAAATAGTTCTATGCCAGAAAGTGCAAGTAAGATCTGAAGTTCAGGTAATTATTCCCATAGTGCAGTAACTAATGCTGTGTCATCGTCATTTAAACTGTCAGGCTTAAGGTTTTGGATAAAATACATGTGTGCACCATGAAAATTAGATCTGTGCATTTATTTCAACTTTTTTTCTTTTCTCCAAATTGTTCCTCTCAATTTAAAATCCTCCAACTACTGCGACCAGGCCCTGTCTTCACGTTTTCTCTGGGGCACATACAGATGCCAACTACTGCAGTCTCCTATGTGGAGTTGCTTCTCAGAGCCAAATCCTTAGTGTACCTCTACAAGTTCAAGCTTAAAAAAAAGTCTGTACAACTGAAAAGCACAAGTAGGTTTTTTGTGCATGTTTTTTCCTGCATAAATGGCTGTTGATGCAGAGAAAGACAAAACAGCAGCTTTTACACTAAGCATTTTGCAAATTTAACTGCAAATTAGTTTGCTGCTAGTGTAATCACTGAAATAAAATACCTTGAACCTCCTTCTCTTCTTTATGTAAGTTTCAAATATATAATACTGTCTATTTAAGTCACAAATGATTAACTGTGCCACAACTGTGAAAAGGCAGCTACAACACACTGCAGTTTGCCAAGCTTAGGTACATCCTTGGTTGTTTTTCCTCAAGTATCAAGTTGTTTTTCATGTGTAATATAATTGTGCATTGAACAGTTATCTGCTTTAGAGAGTTTAAGTAAGAAAGTGTCACACCCTTCACATCTATTTTATGATTTAATCACAAATATGACAAACATCCTACATGGCAATGAGAATATTTCATAAATAGATACTATACCAAAAATTACCTCAATGTATTTTATTGTTTATAGCTTTTAACCTTTACAAATATTTAGTACATAAATGTTGTTGACTGATACCTTACTGCTCTTAGAATTAAAGAAGTTGTTTTCTGACAGCTCTGACTTGCAGTGCCAACCTTAAAATACAGCTACTGACATCTTAGTCCCTTAGTCTTACTTTACCATTGGTCCAACAAATATGCTCAAACCTTATATATGATTTTAGAAGGAAAACGGAAGCAACATTTGTGCCCCAATTACTGTTTTACTAAATTTCTTGTGACAGGTCACAACTACTCTCAGCCCAGATCACATTCACAGTACAGTTTCACATTACAGTAGCCAAAATAAACTTGCTGCTTTCAAAATGGAAGGAACTCAACCCTGCTTCCTCTTCCCTGTTCTACACTACCAACTCTCCCTCCTGCAGCACTTTTCAAAATATTCTGATGCGCACCCAACAAGGAGATAAACCAGTTCAACTTCATAATGTACTAAATTGGATTTACTTCACGTTGCCAGGGCTATCTTTACATCATTTCAGCAAATTAAGTCAGTTTCCTATGTGATCAGAAACTTACAGTTAGCACAACGTAAGAGGCGGGGAAAACAAACCTCTGCCTCCAGAAGAGAGCGATTACTTTGACTTACAACATCTCAGGAAAGTTTCAGCAAGAACATTCACAGACAATTACATATGTACTCTCTAAAAAGCAGCCTCTGGGATGTAGCAAGCAATTGAATCAGAAGAGGGTCCTGGCAGAGCAATATCCAAAAAGGCCTACAATACCAGCCTGTGTATAAGTAACCTTCCAATATTCAACCAGACATGAAATAACACTTATGTGTAAATTCTGATGCTTAACTTCCCAAATTATTGTTCTTAACTAACAATACTAAGTAAGAGCAAATCTTAATGCACTGCTGCACATATGAATCCAGTAATAGTTTATATTACCAGAGTGGTGATGCAAACCTTTTGAGACAGTCAAACCATTTTATTTTTAAAAATGTGTTTGCAACTGTAAGTCCGATGATAATAATAGTAATAATAATAATAATAATAATGTCATGACAGTCATGCCATTCCCTCATTCTCTTCTGAAAGAGGTCAATCTAAATTTGGCTATACTTTCAAGAAACTAATCCTAAAACCAAGTTCAACACTTTGCCCGTTACTAAAGTTCCATCAAGCAGCTTGCAACTCAGGGAATTCAAGTACTACATCAGTTATGGCTTCCCAGTAATTAAACCACCTATTCCTGTTTGAGGCAGGCTACCTGCACTCTTGCTAAAGTAGATTAGGAACAGTATAAAGTACACCAAAATAAATCACTTAAGCTAAAAGAAGTACTGTATAATCTGGACACAACTTGCAGGTTCTCTATTTAAGATTGCATCAGTCAATCCCTTCTTTCCCCCAGCCTGGGGCAGCAATGCAGATCACACACAAGTAACAGCAGAAAAGTTCGTGCTCAGGCTGCCTTCCTCTACCCAAGAGGACAGGTACTCTCCCAGCGCGCCTGTGGTCGTAGCAGAGGGGGTTCAGGGCTAAACAAACACTGACAATATCAGGACCTCTCTCTCAATCTCTGTGCATGGCTCCTGCAGAGAGCACAGGGGCCAAGACAGCTCCACATCCCTGCTGGCTCCCTGCACAGCCATTCCCCACCCTACGCAAGCTCCTTCCAGCAACATCTGCTTGAGATTTTTAACAGATTTACTCATCAGTAAATGCAAGGGGCGGTGGCGTTTGCCAGAGTTGCAGCCACATATCCACTGATCACTTGCACAGTACCTTAAACTGATGTGCAGATTAAAAAGGTATGTTCTTGCTAGGTTTTTTTTTTCACATAAATTGATTATCAGAGAGTGTAAACAATGTAGGCAATGCAAAGTACACTACTTAAATTTTCAGTTCAGGCACAGCCTAAACATTCAAATAACAGAGACAGGCACTGAATGTATTATTAAAGGAAAACAAAGTCACATAAGAACAAGATCATCCTTCCTTTCCCCAAAGCTGACTCTACATATAGACTCACTGAAGCTTCAAATTAACTTTTCTCAGGTGTGCTACTGGTTTCAAAGATGTTACTGCCAGGAAACTTACTACATGACATTTCTGAACACTCATCTTAAATTCAGAATACCCTCTATTTAACTAAATTCATTACATCTCATCTTCAGGAGGAGAGAAAATACCACATTAACATTGTGTCAATGATCACTTCAAAAATTACACCTTACTCTATGCTAGGACTTAAATGGTTTAGCTGACAAGAATTTTCTTAGTACAAGGTAAAAACAAAGTCAAAGCTTTGAGATGAATCCTGTCCCTGAAGGTTAGTTCATGTATGGAAAGCCATTTATGTAAGGTGAAAGACTCCTCTTCTCCTTCCAGAGAGCAGCAAGTTAAACTGCTCCTGTGAGGTTTCATAACAGCCAAGAAAAGGCTATTTGTCATGGTTACACCCACTTCCTAACCCAATATAAAATTAAGAAATATACTAAGAAGAATTTACTAAGATTAACTTATCTATGGAACTGTGTCAAACTTCCTTCACAAAGCACAAAGTCTCCAACCCTGAAAGAAGGGGATAAGCAACAAAATATACCTAACACCCACTGCAATAGAAGCTGGACACATCTTTTTCAAATATTAAATCCATTAATTATTTACATCCCAAATAATCTATGGAGCTGTTTCTCAAACTGCAGGCCATATGGAATTTTTCTCCCATTAAACTCTTCATATTTAGTTTGCAGAGAACAAATTGCTTGGGGGAAAAATTCCAAGTTAACCATCTTCCTAAATAAACTTACCAGAAAAACCTTAATTACCTCAGTTCATCCTACACAAAAGCTTAGCCTAGTATCCATCTCAAAAGATGAATCCTAATACAACTACAAAATTAAGTACAACCTTGTACTCTGTGAACTCTCTTCAGCGTCACCAGCTCCCAGACATCTGAGTGAAGAAGTCAACACTGTTTCAGCTTATTTGAGAGAGGACTCATAACTGCTATCAAGGTACAATATTAACCTACATTTTCAAATACTTCTTAAGTATTAAGAAGTTATATACTTCTTATATATACTAGTTAAAAAGTATTTTCAGATGATGAGTAGATGTGCTCAGGAGTCCTCCGATTCTTTGTGGTTCTACAGTTACTTTTTCCTCTTTACTTTGAAGTGTTTTACCATTCTCACAGTTGCTGCATGAGTAAGTGGGATAACAAATTACACAGAAAACCTAATAAGAACTGTAGAACAGAATGACAGAAAATGCACCAAACCAAACAGGAAATAAATACTTCTTCACATTTTGTTGACTACTTAAGAGCAGAGCAATATTTCAGGAGAAGGATGGTTTCCAAAAACACCTCACTGCCTTAACACATCTACAGTGATTATTAAGCATATTGTATCAAATACTTGATTACAAAAATTCAACAGTGTCCCGTATCCTGAACACACAGGGACTGCACCGATAAATGTCTTGTAAGTGATTATTCCTTAGACACAGAATACAAATCCATTACTGGAAGCATACAGTGCAGAATTATGATCCCAAAATCTGATTTTGAGAAACAACTATCATTCAGAATACAGACAGAACAAAACCCTGACTGACCACTGGCTGCAGCAGACTCAAAAAGCCTAAAAAGTGAGAAAGAAACATCACAAAGACACGAGACATTCCAAGATCCTAATTCTATGAGTATGTGTATGAGAACTTATTAAGCTGTCTAGATCCCGATTTACACTGACAGAGTAGTAATAAGCAGTAATGCTGCTGATAGAATTGAACTGGCATTTCCAGCACATATGTGTATGCCTCAACCCTATTCATGAATCATTCTGATTTCACTGCATTACAAGTTCTGATACACAGCTACTGCACTTCTAGTAAAACTGCATTTATGAAGTTGAAATTTCTGACTTGCAGCTCAGATCAAGGAGTCACTTGATTTTTCAGAATAGTCACTACTTAACAGCACTTCTGCAGCTTTCTCCATATATTAATTACCGCACATTCTGAAGCTTCCTGTATCAAACAGTAGTTGTAAGAGGTGCTGCTGTGGTAAGAACGGAAAAAAAATTTAAAAAAAAAACGAGAAAGCATTATGAAGACTAAAGGGGACTCATAATTTATATCAATATGTCAACAGAACAGGTAGCATTAAAGAAACAACAGATGAGCTCTCTCACTTGGAGAAAAGTGTGATAATTACATGCTAAATGTTTTCTAAGGGCCTATCAACATAAAAAGAAAAAAAAAGAAAATCCACTGGGGTCCTTTCAAGTTCAAACCTCTAGATCTTACTCCAAATCAAAACAGTGGAAGAACTCCTAGTACAGCATCATCTCAGTTTGTCACTCTAAAGGAAGATGGTCTATGCCAAATTTGAATGTAGTACTTATGGAGAAAGCAAATCAATCCTGTAGGAATGGCCAGGCCTCCTAGGAAGCAGGATTCTGTAAAATATATTATCAAGGGAAAAAAATACACTCCACACTAATACACTTGAGGTTTTGGACCTGTTATATCTTTTCATTTCCCTCTGTAAGGATATGGATTATGTAGTTAGGCAGAAATTCTGTCTTTAAAACGACCTATTTTCCTCATAATACACTCTCAAAGCTCTCCTGTTTTAAGAGGCATCTCAGCAAAGACTGGTCTAGGAAAAGTGATCTAACTACAAACAACAGTGAAGTGAGTTGGACCCTGACCTACTCTGAAACCTGGTAGTATCAAACCCAGGGACTATAACCAAGAGCTCGTGCTTTTTAAGACTTACAAATATTTAAATATTCTTTAGAATCATTAAATAACGTTTATCTTTAGTGTAAAAAGACTTTTGATGTCTATCCAGTGATGATTAAAGATCATGATTTATTCACACATACATTTGTGAGAAATTAAACATGAAGTCACAGGTTTTTAAGAATTCCTATGTAAATGAGCAGAAGTAAAATTTGCAGTCTACTACAGATACCATTAGCAATTGCTACGGAAGAAATATTTGACAGCCACACAGAGCTGTCAAATACATGTCAAGCAGTGAAGAAAATTTGGTTCGCGGATTCATTTTCTCCCAAGCACTCCGGTTTCTCCCCAGCCTGCAATTTCTCTCCCCCAATCCTACATAAAGTTAGCTGCGTGGTTTCCAGGCTGGCAGCTGTCATCCCCATCTCAGCCAAGCCGCACACCATCAGTGATTTGGAGATCGGGCCTCCTTTTGTACCTAACACCCCGTGCGTGAGCAGGGGAAGCAGCGCGCACACCGGCGCTGCGTGTGACAGCGCTGCCGCCTTTATCCCCGCTCCCGTCATTCTCTCACACACCGCGATCCCCCACCCGCATTGTCTGCCTCGCTCCATCCCTCATTATTATGGGCACGTTCTCCCTCCTCCGCCAGGGATCCCCGGGAACCCGCTTCCTCGACCAGGGATCGCCGGGAACCCCCTTCCTCGGCCGGACGCCGGGATTTCCCTGGCCGGCCGGAGCCCTCGCCGGGCCCGCGGCGAAGGTCGCGGCCCCCCAGCCTCG
>WEIT01036050.1:0-17264 GCA_013389985.1 Dryoscopus gambensis | reverse complement strand
GTCCCTGAGGCGCTGGGCGGGAGCGGAGCCGCTTCCCCTCGGCCGGGGCGGCTCCGGGGAGGAAGCGGGGGTGTGGGTGTGTGACGCCTCAGTGTGCTGGTCCCCAGTGGCCCCTTGTGGGGGGACACGGATTTCCCCCTGCAGGTGCTTCAAACCCAGCGCCCGTCGGCACCCCCGCTTCACGGCCGGTGCTGGCTCCGTCCTTTTCATTTGCGTTTCTTGTTGCATTTCTGGTCAGTCCTCCCTGCAGCAGCCGAGATTTTTCACAGTTTTTCAGGGAGGTTCACAGAATCGTTATGGTTGGAAGGGACCTCTGGAGACCGTCCAGACCAGCCCCTCTGCCGAGGCAGGGTCATCTGGAGCAGGTGGCGTAGGAACGGGTCCAGGTGGGTTTGGAATGTCTCCAGAGAGGGAGCGAGATTCCTGAGCAGCCTGTTCCAGTGCTTTGCCACTCTCAGCGTAAAGCAGCTTTTCTTATGTTGAGGTGGAACTTGTATTTCAGCTTATGGTCCTCGTCCTACCGCTGGGCACCAGCAAAAACAGTCTGGCACCATCCTCTTGACACATTCCTTTAAGGTATTTATATCTTATTGATGCGGTCCCTTTTCAGTCTTCTCAAGACTAACCACTAGGTTGGTGGTATATCAGAAAAAAAAGCTACCACGCTGTGAAACTCGGTGCTGCTGGCCTTGCACGCCTTCCCCCGGACAAGATTTAACTGAACTGTTACAAGAGATCACACCTTGCCAATGGAGCTGTTTTTAACAAATTAACATCTCAATGTACCGAAGGTTGAGTAGCAAAGTCGGTAAAACAACCATTTGTTTCTATAGAAACTAAACCCCTTAGCAGGGATTGTACCAAGCTTTGATTTTGGTGAGGTTTTTTTTTTTTTTTTTTTTTTGCTAGAATTTGCTGCTTTTGCAGCCTGCTCTTGCTTGTTTTCAGGAAATCAATAATTTGGAAAACTGACTTGGAAGTTTTTAGCGTGTGAGGAATGATGGTAACCACAAGACAATGGTACCAAAAATTTCTGAGTCTGTATAATCATAAACTCTAAAAATCTCAGTTTGTTCCCCCACTTTCAGACCATAAGGAACTTTGCAATTTCCCATCTTCCACTCCCCTTTCTTCCTAGGCTCTTTCTCCAGTACAGCTGGAAGGACCTAATCCAAGAACCGGCTGATGCAACTTCTTGCTGCCCAAAGATTTGGAGAGTTTGTAAAGGTTTTTTTCCCAACCATCATTAACATGAGGAAATGTCATAGAGAGAAGAAATATTCAATTGATGCATTCCAGATTTCTTATTCTCAGATGAAGTTTCCCCGTATGTTCTGTTCTCAAGTGGCAGTGATACTCAAATGCCTTCAAGAATACAAATCAGTAATTTAACTTTTCCTAGGAGGAAAATACTTACAGGTTTCTGGAAATACACAAGGCATGGAATAGGACTCATTCTGTTTGGTAGTGAGACAATGCAGTAGCTGTGCTTTTAAAAGCAAGTAGGTCCATGTTTACCTTTTTACTTTTTTTACCTGTTAGGACAGAGCTTAGAGTTTATGGATTATTTAGTTCTGTGTTTGATTGTACCTAAGTTTGTTAAGTTTTTTCTGCTTTTTTTTTCCCCAACAACAGTCTTTATGCTTTCTCTGAAAATATTTGTGGTGTTTATCAGAGTGAGAGATTCTTGTGAGCTGTCTTGACCTCAATTATTTTATCAGAATCACTTTTATGTTTTGATAACCACCTGAAAAGCCTTGCTTCTCAATTTAATTTTTTTTTCCCGGGGAAAAAAAAATGAATATTTCCCTTTGTCAGTCATTCCTCTTTTCCATTGAACAGTAGGAAAATGAGTCACGTGAATTCCTGCAGAGCCCTTGGGAATACTGTTAAGAATTTTTGGTAGGTTTTGGGAACTTTCAGATACTTATGTTTTACTTTTCTGTTCAAGATGTAGTTCTCCAAAGCATTTACATTTCCAAATGCTATGACTTTTTCATTGGGATTCCCTAAGGGGTTGGGCATAAGAAAGAGATTTCCATTACTCTCTTCTTTCTACCATTAACACACAGCCTTTGAAAGTTAACGGTTATGGAAGCCTGTTAGATACAGGAAAGGAGCTGGGAAAGCCCTGAAGGGGGACACATCTGTTAGGCCTCAGCAGCCTGCTGCTGGCCATTTCCAAGCAATCCTTTTCTGTAGCTTTCTTTACATTGTGTCTAAACCCCAGTTTTGGCCATTGCTCGTGGCTTTGCCAATGCAAACACTCAGCATGAGCGAAAATTAAAAAAGTATAAAAATGGATTCCACTGGAACTTGTGTTCAGAGCCAGAATAAACTTGAGTAGTGCAAATGTCAGCTCTTGTTCATACAAAGAGTTCACACTGCTGTCTAAAATGGCAACTAAGCGTAGGTGAGAGGACACAAAGCCAAGTGCTCAACTGACAGTGTTATTCTGACACAAGTTAGGAATATGGAGGAAGTTCCAGCTCAGGGATGTAAGGCTGCATTTTACTTGTTGACTTTTGTATTGCCATTGAATGCCTGCCTTGGTCACTGATGCAGTTCTTGGAAGATAATTATGGGAGTTACAGCTTGATGGCCCTTTGATTATCTGAATTTGGCTTCAAATAGAATTTCTTTCTGACTGCAGAACTGCTCATTCTTACAACTTGTGTTTTTTAAGAACTTCAAAATAGAAGATTTTTCTAAAGTCTTCTCGATTGCCCTAGTCTGTTGGATGACAGCATCCAATACTGAAATGGTATTTAAAAATTCATATTTGCCAAGTCATGAAAGAAACGTTTAAGACCCAAACCAGATTTTTCTTCATTACAAAATGTATCTTTAAGTCAACATTGTATGTCTTGGCCTAATAATTTGGCTCCCTACATTGCACAGCTCCTCTGTGTGTAGATAGTGCTATTTTCAGGTCTAGAGGTAAAGAAGCAGCTTCCTTATGAAGGTGCAACTATAAATACACCAACACCCAACCAGCAGAACAAGTTTCTTGCTGGTATATTTTTCGTGTAAGAGTTTTTCCAGCTTAGAAATACCACACAAAATAACTCCTGTGGGATCATTGCTGTCATGTCTGAAATTGAGTTTTGATGAGGGTCAGTGTTTCCTGAAGTCTTCAGACTGGTAGAAGCACGTAGTTTGGCAAGAATCTCTGGAGGTCGTCTTATCCAGCCTCCTGGTCCACAAATATTCAGTTCCAGTGGGTCAGGAACTTTCACATCAGAAAAGGCTTCTGAATAATATGCACTGGGACAGATTTATTCCCAACTGCTTGCTACTGGGCAGCTGTAGGCCTGGTGGATTACACAGAAGTCTGTTAGTTCTGAAGGGAGGGGCCCTGCTAAAGACGGGAGGATTGGGGTAAGAGGACTGCAAGGGACTTTGCTCTGTAAACAGTGGGAGTAGATGCCAGCAGGTGTACCACAGGCAGCACTGTTTGCAGCTGATGGGACATGCAGAAGCCAGGGAGAAGGCCCTGAGTAGAAGTAAAGGCTTCAGGCAGTGAAGGAGAGCTCCAGAATGCACTTTCCAGGCTGTTAACTCCAGATGTCAACAGAGATGACATCAGGCTGGCACCATAAGATTGTATTTTGCTCTGAAAGAGATGAGGCCCACATTCCTGGAAATGTCAGGCAAGAAGGCTGTGCAGAAAACTGCAGTATCTAGATTGTTCCCCAGGCTGAAAAGAAGTTCCTATAATGAGCAGCAAAGTACATGGCAAGGTTTCCATCACCTTGTGCCACAAACTGAAGCAATGCAGGTCTCTCACTGCCTCTTCCCCTCCCTCTGTCTAGTTACAGTGTCTGAGTAGTTTCTTGGGGGCTGGGAACCTCAGGCTTTTAAACTACATCCTTGTCTTTTGCAACACAAGTTGCATAGTTTGCAAGTTAACACTAGAAATCGGACAATTCCGTCTGAGGACCGCACTGCCAGCCATTTGCTCTCTGCTGTCCTGGGCAATGTTTTGTCATATTCGTGTCCCAAATTGTCATAGCCTGATTTTTTTTGTACATGGCTTAAATTTTATGACAGCTGAAATTTAATCTTGATGTCAGATACTGAGTGTTTATAGCCTCTTATTTTCTAACTCACACCTGGCCATCAAGTAAAGAGGTCACTGTAACAGAAAAATTATTTGTCTTCTGCACAAAATGATGCTGGTGTTGGTTTGTTTTGTATTATGAAATATTGTTTAAGGCCACAAAAGAGCAGGTAGCTTAGTAAGGTTCAGAGCTGATAAAAACTCATTTTCCATGGAACTTTTTTTACAGTGGGTTCTTCAGTGTCTAATAGTGCGCACACCATTCCTCTCTGCCCTATGGATTCTTCAGCGACTAAAAAAAAGTTGAGCTCTGCTTTGATCTTTATCTTTCCCCTAGCTGCAGTACTAGGTGGTTCTCCTGCTGCCTCTCCAATGCTTGGGTCAGTTAAGCTAACAAAGACCTCTGAGACCAGAAATGTGTGTCAAAATTTGACTGAGACTCAGATACTCAGAAGTGATTATGGTGAGCTTTGACACACAGCCTGCAGATACAACACTTGCTACTGGACTGAAGTACATCTGTTTAAAATCAGGCAATACTGCAGGTGCCTGATCTCCCTTCTCCTCCCTTGTCTGATCTACTCTGTATTTTCTCTCTCAGCTCTGCAGTGAAGGACTCCAGGAATAGAAAGTAGGATTCTGCAAGGAATTTAGCCTTAAAGAAAGCTGGAGAGGGACTTTCTACAAAGGCATGTAGTAATGGCTTTACTCTAGAAGAGGGCAGATATAGATGAGAGATGAAGAAGAAATTATTCAGTGTGAAGGTGGTGAGGCGCTGGAGCAGTCTGCCCAGAGAAGCTGTGGATCCCTCATCCCTGGAAGTGTTCAAGGCCAGGCTGGATGGGGCTTTGAGCAACGTGGTCTAGTGGAAGGTGTCTCTGCCCATGGCAGGGCAGTTGGAACTAGATGATCTTTAATGTTCCTTCCAACCCAAATAATTCAAGGAATCTGTGATCTGTTTCTCCTTGCTTCACTATACAGTACGGTTTGCTTTCTCTATTTGGGGCTGTTGGCACAACATGTCTGGGATCAAAGTGAGGTCTCTGCCAAGTGTTCAGTGGAGTTTGTAGATCCACCAGTACCCGGTGGACTGAGATTTTGACACTCACTTGACGTTGCTTCTTACTTGCATCTTTCTCTTCCAGCTCCCACGGAGACACTTCTGAATATCTATTCCTTCTGACTGGGCATCCAGGACATCTTTTCTTTTTAAGGCCCCACCACAAAGTTTACATCATCACTTTTTTATGTGTAGACCAGACCTGTCCGCTGACAAATGCAGCTGAGCATGACAGGAGGAGCTCACCGGGCATCCTGGGCACTGTGCAGGAGCCGAGGGAGCAGAGGCTGTGGGCAGCCACTTGTGTGACTGTCCCTGTAAGGTGGCATGGGCAGAGCTGGCACGCACAGTGTACATGGTGGGTGTATCTCTGAGACTTTGTGTCAACTGGGCAGCTGTTCCTGTGCAGGCAGCTGTAAAACAGAGTTGTGTTCTTTTGTATCAGAGCAGCTTCCTGTAAGTTTCTGGTAAGGAAAGACAGAATTTGTTTGAACTTTAGCAACCTTAAAGATGGGCATGCGTTCCTAGGGGTTTTTCTGGGTTCCCTGTGGAATTGGCTTCTCCTTCTTACCTGTCTGCAGGCTGTCAAGGGAGTCCAGGTGATTAACTAGGACAAGAAAAGGGGTTTTTATTTTCTTATTAGCTCCATTTGATTGGGTTAGCTACACTTGTCTTAACCTTATTTACCCTCAAAAGTGGCAGTTTTGAAAAAAAAAGTCACCTTTATAAAATGTGCAGGTGAAATGCACTCACAGCAATAGTTCTGTGTGCCCTTGATTCATGTACTGCCTTCTGAAATTATTGCAGAGTAAATTTTTTGCGGGGAGGGAAAGGAGTGGAGACCTTCCAGGTCAAAAGCAAGTGAATTATTCCATGGACTCCAGTGGGGTCGGGATTTACCTTTCAGCATACATACTTTCAGCCTACTTTTTAGCTGCTATTTCTCTGTTGTTGTCATGGATGGCTATTTGCAGTGTAGGAAGAAATAGTAGATAGTTCTTGAGTTTTAATTCCTCTTGAAAAAAAAAATAAACATTTCCAGAGAAGTCCAGTGTAGCACAAAGCAGCAGGTGCCAAGTGCCCAGCCATCCCCCTTTTGAGGGTGGTTTTGTTGGCCATCTCTAGCTGTTCCTCATGGACTGAACATACACAGCTTCCCCAGAGATAACGATGCACTTTGGGAGCGGAGTTTTCCGTTTGGTTTCACCCCAAAAGAGTTGTGTGCTCTCAGGCTGCTCCACAGCATCAAACAGAAGATGGTGAGAGAAGGATGAGTTTCAAGCCCCAACTGCTGATTTGAACAATAGCACAGGCACACAGAGAGAAAACTGAGCTTGTGAAATAGCTCCAAAGCAGCCTCCATTTACAGCTGGCACTTTAAGCAAACCAGAGGCTATGTCATTTGAGTAGTGGCTCATAAACAGTGGCTGTTCAGGAGAAATTTGGCCTGTGCAAAATGAGTGTACATAGAAGCTACAAATCCACCATCCCTTCTGAAATATCTTTTCCGTGTTTCCGCAGTTGGAGGTTCCTGTCAGGAGGTGCAGGCAAAGGGTCAAACACAGCCCATTCCCTTTAAATGATGGGTTTTGCTTCCAAGGAAGATTGCACCTTCTGCTAAGAATCTTGTGAGCTTTTTTTCTTCTTTGTTTTCCCCCTTTCAATCACTAAGGACATTCACATGGAACAGGATGGCTGTTTCTTACTGTTCTTCCATGTCCCTATAGTGTCTTCCATGGCTGAGAACACAGTTGCAGTGAGTCTTGCAACCAGTCATGGAAGTCATTAAATGTCAAAAAAGTAGATGTTAATTTCATGTGAAGAGAGGCAGCTCTAACATCTTGGAGTGCCACAAAATAGGGTTTTTTATGGTAATGGAGCTTCAGTACTGAAAGGCAGACAAAAATTGCAGTGGAGACGGTGGTCAATAGGAAATGCAGCATGTGAAGACTGTGCTGGGAACTGCTTTAGCAGTTAACATTTAGCTTCACTGAAGCTAATGGAGGAAACAAAATATGAATAAATAGTCTGGAAGGTTTTTCTTCTGTTGCAGTTAAGAGGAAAGGGACATAGTTAACTGATGGCTGGATATTTTATTGTGAATAACAGCAATTGCAACACTGTCGTATATGCCTGCCTATGTGTTGGCGAGAGTATTTCTGTAGACAGGCAGGTAATTGACGTGAAACTGCAGGCAGATTTGCAAATTCAGAATTACTTGCTACTAACTAAACATACAGGTAGTTTCACTTGCCTTGTGCTGTGAACTAAGACTAATTATTGGGGCTTAAATGTCTAATACTGTATATCTACTTCGTCTAATTTTTTTTGAAGGGCCAAGTAAAAGGTTTAGATATTGCAAAATGGGAAAGGAGAAAAAATATGGCCCTAAGTCATCTTTGAGACATTTTCATGAAAACTGTAATGCCACTAGAATCTGAAGGAGGGCAGTCAGTATATTATCACTTGCAGGAAACTTCAAAGTTTGAATTTGGGTTATGAGCATTGGGCAAAAGAAAAATTGAACAAGCCAGATAGAAACTTGTTAGCATTTGACAGATCTATTCACTCAGGATTATGTACTTATACTTGGCCTTTTCCGCCCGTACATCTTGTACAACCTACCTAGACCCAGCTAAATTTGCCTGAAGTTTTCCCTGTCACCGTGCCTTCCAGCTGGCAGGGGAGCGCCTTNGGGGGGGGGCGGGCTGGTGTCCAGTGGGAAATGTCTTCTTGTGGCACCTAACTTTTGGGACTACAGAGGCAAGAGCACAAATATATTGGTTTGGGATGTCCCATTTAGAAATGCTGTTCAATTTTAATGCACAAGTTACCGGTTTTTGCCTGAGGAATGTGCAGAAGTTTATAGTATGTAAGGCACTAGGGCAGGAGTTCAAATAGGCTTCAAGTCATAATGATAGGCAACTTAGCCATTTGGCATCTTATTTCCTAGGATTTATTCTCCCGTTCTGAAAAGCTATGATTTAAAACACACTGAAGTGCCAGTGCAGGCTAATAGCCCCTTCTCCTACACTGAAACACATCACTGAGAGTAAGAGACATTGTGCTTTGTATCTGTCTACCAGGGCGAGGGAAAGAATAGCTGAGAGGCATGGGGCTCTGCCCACAAAGACCACCTCACAGGCTGTCAGCTGAATTTGGAGGGGGAATCAGATCCGGAAAACAGATACCTGAATTTAGTTGTCTAATCTCCCACACTAAGCAGTAGAGACTTAGTTATGGCAGTCAATGGAGCTGGGAGTGTGATGCATCTCAGGAAATGTAGGTATCCATCCTCTGCTGAGCTGAACCTCTCCTGGCAGTGGGAGGTGGGACACTGAGCTCATACCAGTGTGTTGACACCTCTGGGTACACAGCTACAGCCTGGAAGCCCATCCCTGGTAAGGATGTGCTGATGACAGGGATTCAGTCTCCAGTTGCTGCATTGTTTCTGCAGTTTAATGAGAAGGGCGGGCTGGAGCCCCCCGGCAAAGGCTGGAGCTGCAGAGCCCTCCGGAGAGTCGGGTGAGTCAGAGCATGTGTAGGCAAGCTTCATCCCCTCTGTGAGGGGTGGGTGAGCACGTTAGGCCTTATTTAGGTAGTCAAAATGGCACTCAAGGCCGTGCAATAAAGAAATAACATCTCTCTGTTAAAATTATTTTTACAACCTCTGTTGTTGAGTTCAGACAAATAGACTTAACCAAGCCTTCTTAAGATATGAAACATTAGTATCTACCACTTATGTCTGAAGCTATGTTTTAGATTTTATTTTCCAGACAAAAGAGTAATTTAAAATTATGCAAATGAGCTGCCAAAGCAAGGCATTATGCAGATTTGTGAGGCAGGCAGAAGAGTGTTAACCCTTGGCGCTGCAGCTCGTTGCAGAGGGAGCACTGCTGCAGCAGCTCTGCATTAATTCCTTCCAGCCCTTGTGCTCTTTAATTCCAACACTCCTGAGGCAGGGCCTGAGGTGTGAGGCTCACCCCCTGCACAGAACCATTGCCAAGTGGATTTAAGTGGATGGAGGAGCTGTGTTTGCACCATTGTTTACCTCACAGTCCTACCCAGCACAAGCTGTACCCAAATCCGGCCTGGGCATCTCAGAAAAGACAAGTGTTGTAACTGTCATCCATGCTTTCATATGAGTTGTTTCCAGAATATTTGAAGTGACTGTCATGGGAGAAATATTAAATTGCTTTTCAAATGTCAGCAGTGCAGTAACACTTTAAAAACAACTGACACTGTCAGCTGTAAGTCCTCTAGCTTGCTGGGCTGGCTGGTGTACACAAGATGCACTAGCAGCCTTGACTTTCTGTAGAGGAAAGCTATTAAAAGAACTCCATGTTGTGCTAATATGTGGATTCAATAGCTCATTATCCCGCCCAGCTATAAAGGTGGTGGGAATAACTCTCAGCCAGGAACAGATGGGGTTTGATGGAAATCCAAGGCCTGATCTGCTCTGGAAGTTTGCCCTGATCTCTGCAACTGATGCCAACAGCTGACATAGCCACATTGGTGCAAGCACTAGTGCTGAGCAAGAAATCCAGTGTTTTATAGCAGTAATGTTTGGCAAATGGCAAGAGCAGGCAAAGCCCCAACATGCATGAAGATGTAAGTGCACCTGATCTCTAATGGAGGTGCCTGATGCTGGGTTAAAATAGTGGCAGCCAAGCCTGGGAAAAGAGGGAGAGAGTTCACATCGGGCAGTTTTGGAAGGGCTGGGTTTGTGCCTCAGTCGTGCCCATGTGGGATGCCAAGCCCTGTGAATATGGGATTTGTTCGGCATCAGGCAGGGATGGATCCTGGTGAGGGCAGAAAGGAGTCTGGTTGCAGTATGGGGGGACTTGAATCCACATTTCCTCCTGCACTTCAGTTTATAGATTCATACATAGTTGTTCATGGCTCTCTATGAGTGAGCTCACAGAGCAATGCAGGTTCCAAGGAAAACACCAAGAATATGTATTTCTGTAGTGAATTACTTGTGTAACAAACAATGTCTCAGTGCTGCTCCAGGACACAGAGGTAATCTGAGTTTCTCTCTTGCACCCTCTTACACCCAAACCCTTTAAAGTTTTCTCCACTCACCAAATTGCTTCCTCACTTTCTTTCTAGTTAAAGGTGTCATTTCAAGCTGCCTGTTAGAAGCTGCCTGTCTCAGCCGGTAGACAATACTGAATAAACACTTCAGTATGTTCAAACCCGGATGCTATTGGTGAATTTACCAGCTTTAAACCTATGGTCATCTTTAAACTGGATACACATGCATACGCCCAAAGGTTAGCTCAGTTTAGCTACTTTGGTTTTGCTTGTTCTTAAGAGCATTTTTGGCTCAAAAATGTGATGTCTCACACATTTGGAAAGAGTTGTCCAAAGCACATGATCAACATCTGTTGGTTTCAATATGCCAGAAGAGCTGTGTAAGAGATGCAGAGATCATAGAATACGTTGCTGCTGTGTATATTTGTTTTTATATTTGGATTTTCTGTTTTAAATTTGGAGTTTTTCTATTGTTCTGCAATTTAAGCAATGGGCTCATGGTCTGGTTAGTAAAAAAAAAGCATGAAACCCACCTACATTGGTTCAGGTTTTGTTAGTGTTGGAGGAAAAGGATATAAGGGTAAAAAGCTGAAATGGGTATAAATCAGCACTGCTGCTGTACTGCCAATTTCTGGCCAGCTTAAAAGAACTAAACTAGTTTAAATAGGCAGAAACACTGTTTTTTGATGGCAAACAACAAAATTGAGCACAAAGGCCATGGAAGGAATGCGCTAGGAAACCTCTACAGTGCTCTGGAAAAGTTTTGAAGCACACCTATAAGAGAGTTGTCACCACCTGCCAACCTGGGCATTTCCTAAAAACAGGGGTGTAAAATTGTAGTACACATTGATTTCTGTAAATGCAGCACCAGGAAATGCCTTACAGCTCATTTTAAATGATTGCAGCTTCAGGGGACTGTAAGCTGTTCCCAGAACCATCCCTGAAGACTTAACACTAAGGTCCTGTCCACAGTAATGCTGAAGCCCTGACTTCTGTGTCCAGGCAAGGTCTGCCCAGACTGCACTCATCTTAATTAGGTTCTTAGCAAAGACCTTTGCTTCTGTGAGCTCTAACCGTGCCCATGCTGAGATTTCAATAAGGTAAACTGTAGGCTAGACTAGCCCTCTGCAGGCACGGCCACAGAGTCTCTTCTCTTTTGCACTGAGCTGCAGGGTGATTTTGCCTGCAGAGATTTCCTGCAGGCATGCTGCCACCTCAGGTGGGTTCTCTGCATGGGGATGCTTCAGAAAGTTGAGGTGCATCAATCAAAAATGTTACAACTGCGGGTCCACAATGTCAGCATGCATACGTTAAAATTCCAATTTCTGTACCAAGTAGTTGTAATTATGATGATATATTAATGATGATATCTTAATCCTTTTAACACTTCATTTCTTTTGTATGGCTACTTCATAGTTTAACTATTTAAGCCCATTTCTATGGGGAAACTGGTAGGTGAAAGATTGGGGAATCACCAGGGACCACGTTTTCTTTCATCATGAAGTTATCAGTGCAGCTCGTGACTGGGATTAAGACAAGCAGTGTCTATCAGGGGTTGCTAGCATTGCTTGTCTACACACTTCCTTGGTAACTTTTTGCAAAAATGGGTGATGTGAGGTACAGTGATGGAGGAATGGCTGTTGTGAGCACAATGAACAGAGCTGTGAAATTTCTAGTCTGTGAAATTCCCTTTGTGTGGGAACCCCCTGAAGGTGTGTCACCAGCAAACTCCTGCTTGCCACTACCCATCCTTGTTATATTGTTCATTCTGCACTCTCCCTGCCCACCTGGTAAAATTAAAAGCCATTAGCACTCAGAAGGTGGACAAGGGGATCTCCTGCTCCTTCAAAGATAAGCAATGAATTAAGAGAAATAGGAAATACATGTTAAACCTGAGGATACTCCTTTAAAGAAAGATTCATTTTATAACGACAGGGTTCATTCCATAACAAAGAAGGCACTCCAGAGATGCGATGCTGATATGCAATACTGATACATGAAGTATGCCTCTTACAGGATTTTCCATTCTAGTTTATCTAGTCTGTTGATACATAAAAAGGAAAAGGTCCAGATCTTCAGTTTAACTTAAGAAAAACTCAAACGTCTTAGGAAATCCTTTTTTACACAACATATAATTAATATATGGAATCAGCACTGATATTTGACATGTTTAGACTAGCTCTGCACTTGATGGTCTAGCAGCCTTTGTGAGCTGTGTCCCTGAGAGATGCTGTGGGAGAGAGGGCTCCAAAACAGTCTGTAAAGTCAGGAACTCAGCTGCTAATTTAAGAAAAGCCTTTAGTTTCTGGAGCAAGAAAATATGCAAGAGCTATAGCAACATCTGGAGCTTTCTTGGTTCAAAGAGGGTTTTTCTGCATTTCGGAAAGGATTATGTGCATGCACAGAAAGCGCTTCCAGTGGTGTTACTGGAGTAAGGTCACATCCAAGACTCTCAGATTACACACTTTGTGACTCAGAAAGCAGCACCCACATCACATGCTCCTACAGTGGTGATATCCACACCTCAGTGAGTTCCCTGCACCTTCTTTATGGCAAGTGAGGAGAAACAGGGACCCAATGGACTCAGCTGTATAGCTGCTGATAGGAGTAGCCATGTCCTAGCAGCACCTCTCTCCTTTGTTGGCTGCAGAGAAAATTTAAAGGAGATGTGTTTGCTGTAGGTTTGAAGAGGTTTGAAGAGAATTAAGCCCTTGAAGGGGCCTGCTGACTGCAGTTGGGGAGCCATCTGCTTTCCCTGCTCTGAAGGCAGAGCTATCCCAGATGGGGTGCTGGGAGACTTGCAGGTTCCACATGGTGGTGGATGACTGAAGCAGGCACCTCTTGCAGCTGTCCATCCTGCCCCTTTGGTAGGCACAGTTGCCCTGAAGCAAGGATGTGCTCCTCCCATGAATCATCTCCTCAGCCACACAAGTCAATGTGTCACTATGTCCCGGTGCTCACCACAGCCATGGGCCTAAGACTGGTGCAGAGCAGACAGGACCTGGGCAGGTCTTGCTCAGATGCAGGGCAGCTGAGTAGTGAGGAGAAACAGGAAAGGCAAGTTCAAAGGCAGATGTGACACAAAGGAAAAGGTGATGTAGTAACCCCAAGCCAGCAGGCACAGCCCCATGCAGCCCACTGGTGTCCACTGGACTCCTCACATCAGGATATTACTATGGCAGCACCGTGTCTCCAGCAGACAATGAGAAGGGGTCTTCCCCAAAGTATCCAGCACTGGCAGGACTGCTAGAGGCAGGATTCCAGAGCAAACCTAAGGCTTGCTCATCACCCCAACATCCTTGTGCACAGGTAATTCCCTCTTCCAAAGCAGCAGCCCTCACAGACCTGAGCCTGGGAGGTGCAAAGTGTCTGGGCCATGTCACTGATCAGTGCTTCCGAAATATGGTGTGATTGTTACAGTTCATCAAAGCACAGGCTTAACTTTAAACTCCTCAGTCATACAAGTAGTTACTGTCTAACCCTGTCTCACACCCTAACAGTGTTGCCAAAGGAGGGGAGAAAGAATTGAAATTTTACACGGTGGCATATGGAGTGATTCAGAATTCTTCTAAAATGAAGATGGCGAGAACTTTTTTGTCAGGTCTTTGATCCCTTTCAAAAATAGAACCCCCTGGATGTGGTTAGAGAGGGCTCATGCTGTGAGCTGGAGTTTTTGTAATCACTGCTGACTGGAACTGCCTGTCAGTCTCATTTGTGCATTTCTCCAGACCGTTTTATAATACAATCAAATTGCTGTTCCCACATTGTAAGAGATACTTCACAAGTTTCTTGGGAGAGGACACCAAGCTCCAAGGCTAATTCATTTTTCCTCTCAAAAAAGAATTTTTCCATTTGCTCTTCTTAAACTATTTTATTTTAGAATTACTCACAGAGGCTGAAAACTAATTCAAACAAATCTTGGGTAATCTCCAGGTGTTCCCCAAACTGGAAACCAGCAATTGAAAAGAGAAAAAAATAGAATAAAAGAAAAACCCATAAATTGAGGAACTACTTATTTCATAATATTTAAGTGATGAAACATGTCTCGTAGAGGGGCATGTCAGGATGTATTTCCAAGTAGATGTTCACATCCCTGTGAGTGGCCCTAAACCACTGCAGGAACAAGATAATAGAAGCCTTTCAATTTTAGCCAGCACCCTTATTTACCTGTGCTCTGAGTGATGCCTTAGGTTTTAACTTTTATATTTTTCAAATCCTGTATTGCCTAGTGTGTAACTCTGAAGTTTCTTGTAGCTTGTTAGCTGCTCTCTTGGGTCAGATAGACACAGCAAAGCTTCTCTGAGCTTGCTATTCAAAGACACTCAGACTGTCCTAGGCCCAAAGGTGTAAGCTAGGGCCTCTAGAGAGGTGGAGAAATTGAAGAAAGCTAAAGTTTTAGTTGGTGAATTTATGCTGATATGCAAATGGACCAAACCTATGAAAGTGTGAAGAACTCGTGACCTGTCGTCCATCTTGGGGTCCATTTTGGAGGCAGCCTCTGGCTCCCCAGGGTGTACCTTTGAAGGCCCTTCAGATGGATACCTGTTGTGGGACCCTCCCCCCGTTCCCCTGGGGGGAGGGGGGGATGCTCGGGTGGATTTGGGATCTGGGACGGGGTCTCCCTGCCCCAGCATCTGCCCTAGTCACATGTAGCCCAGGTCTGCATTTGGTTGGTGGCTTTGTGTCCCCTGCGAGGGGAACTTGGGAATTGTCTCGTGACTTGGTGAGTGTGTGTGCTGATTCTCCACCATGCGGACGCCGTTAAAGATCTGCTGAAACATCCACAAGATGAGTCTTTCCTGATTCTTTCCGCGGACTAGGCTGTCTCCAGGAAGGGTGCAGAAAGCGCACCACAACAGATACCTGCCTTTATTCCCTTATTCTTGTCTAGTCTCTGCTTCTAGGTAGCTGGAGAAGGCATCATGAGGATACTGTAGATAAAACTTGTGAGACCCTAGAATAGACCTAATGAAGAAAGTAAGGCTGGCACACCTCCTGTTTCACCATGCTCAGTGCCATAAGGTAGGACCTGTAAGCTCACAGCTCATTCTTCTGGGCCACTGCTGTTGCTGCACCTTTCCAGGGAGATCCTCAGTGCAAACAAGAACTGCTCATCCTCCTTTAAACAGGGAAGAATGAAAAGGAAGAGAAAATTAGGATTGGGGTTTTCTTGTCATCATGAGAGCTTGTGCTGTGTTCCATCTGTGTGGAGAAAAGCTGTCAAGAAATGATGGGAGGCTGGTGGTGAGACCTGCCAAAGGAAGACACTGCTAGTAGCCTGGAGTGTACAGCTGATGTTGATGAGTAGTATAAATTTAATTGGTAACTCATTTCTTATTAAAACTGACAATTTTTGTTTTCTTCCTAGCAGAACAGACAGGAGTGGAAATGTTTCACATAATCACTGATTTCACTGAAACTTTACAGCATTATCAAGCACTTTTAATCCTTTTTGATTTTATACGAATCCCTTAAAATGCCCAAACACCAGGATGTAAACAAAGGACTTCAATAAGCTTAGTTTTTATATTTCTATTGTGTTCCAAATTTGGAATGAAAGGGGGTGTGAAATAATCAAGAAAATGTGACATCTCACACAGCTCTAGCCATTCTTGCATAAGTCTCAAGGAGCCCAGTGATCTCTACTGATGGACAAGTCTCCTCCTGCACTCAGTGATGCTGCAAAATGTCCAGCACACCTGCCACAAAGGGAATTCTCATTCACATCCTATTGGATGCTCAGGGTCACCTGCCAGGGCAGCAGCACCAATTGCCAATACCATCTTTTGGGGAAGTACTTTCTGAAGCCTGGACACCTCTCTGACAAGTTGGTAGGTCTTACCTTCATCCTTTAGAAGAGAAAACAAAAGGCACATGCACACTATTTTCTGTTGAAGAGAACATGGATGTTGAAGAAATGAGAGAGTTCCTGTTAAAAGAGAGCTCTCATATTGCACTAGCACATTGATTTCTACTCCTGCAGCAAAGCTGGGTTTCATTTGTAGAGGACTCTCCTGGACCTAAGCAGATGTAAGACTATTAACTAACAACACAGAATGCACTTTTTTTGTAGCAAATAACATTCTGTTTGTACTTTGGTGGACAAGATACCTACAACGGAAGAACAAGACCCAGTAGATACATTACATACTGAACTACACAGGCACCAGTGGCTCTTGGCACTCATTCTCAGGTGGGGGTTTGTACCTGGGGCATTGTGCACAGCTGGCTAATACCACCTATCTCATTCATCCACCTGAGAACTGGAAAGCACAAATAATTACCATTTTCAGCTACTCCACAATTTACATCTCTTCTGGGTGCTCAGCTGGGCTATTTGTACTTAATGGGAAGAGTAATGTTGGCTGAAAACAAAAGCTGAAGCAAGGGAATTGTCAGAGCAGCTTTAGGGCCTGAAAACTGCTGCAGTCCTGGTTTTGCTAAAGAAAGGTGATGTGGAGTCCTGGAAATGACTCTGGTTGTGACAGAGAGAAAAAAATTTCAATTTATCAGCAGGCTGCTCTCTTTAAGCATTGCAGCAGCTTTCAGATACTACGTTAGGGAAGAGGAACTGGCTTGATGGAGGGAGTGAGGAGCTCTCCCATAGCATCACCCACTCCAAATGTGCAGGACGGCAAGCAGCTGCTGCAAGCCCATGTAGTCTGCACTGCCTCACCAGTGCAGGAGCAATGGCAGGGGTGGCCCAGCCAGGCCAGGCCCTCATGTGAATTAGCACCACTGACATTCCGCGACAGGCACAACATGGGCTTTTGCTCTCCATGGCATGGTGCCACAGGATGTTTTAGTCAAGATCCTGTGTACACATGGAATAAAGCATCTTTAGCAACAAGGCTGGGTACCACGGGGCCCAGAAGTATGCTGGGGAAAGACCTGTCACTGCTTTAATTACATTCAAATATGCAGAGCTAGAGTGAATAATACCATGGGCAGGTCAGGAATTAATTAACTAGTTTGCTGTGAAAGGGAAGGGTACCATTCCTTTTCTTCCACCTGGCCTGTTTAGACCAGACCTTGTTAAGAAGAAGGACATTTATTCATTTAGGTGTAAGAAAATACGGTCCTGTGTTGCCTTCTGATAAAGGC
>WEIT01036049.1:0-10443 GCA_013389985.1 Dryoscopus gambensis | reverse complement strand
AAATGTTAAGCAGTGAGTACAATAATACATTTTCAACTGTAACCATGAAAGCATTTAATGGAAACTTTTCAATGTAACAAAACCCCTCAACATTCACAAAACAACAATTAATTTTGTTTTGTTTATACACTTGCATGAAACAAGCACATATTCCTTTCAAAGACTGATATACAGTTCCTGGGCTTAAATTTTAGAAGTTAATCTGCGTTTTATAACCTGATATTTAAAACAACACCACTTCTTTTCTCTCATATGATCTGGCAAATATTCTTGTAAAAGCATATCAACTACCCTTGTACTTACATTAGACAGATGGGCCAGTTCTATCTCCAGGAAAGAATCTGTAGTTTTGGGCTCGGGCCGTATAGTAACAACAATGATTTTTGAATTAACAACTGTAAAATTCCTGTAAAAAAAGCAAAAATGGAAAATTTAAGTTTTTATAAGGTTAAATGAGACTTCTAATATTACATTTAAAGATTTCATGGGGTATTTTCTGTGACTTTAGTTGACAAATAGTAAGGGAGAAAATAATTTGTTTGAAAGTGGTGAAAACACTTATTTCCAACTGTACTCAACACACTGAAGACTGAAAAGCACCAATGGTGCAGAAGTGCAATTCCTTAAAGTACAGTTTATTAATTAAAAGAACGTATTGATGACACAAACATTCTATGTATGCTTGAGTGTATCTCATCTACTTCTTTCAACACAGACCCACTAGATATGTTTTATAAATGACAGTCATTTTTCTTCCAGAGTGCTGTTTCAGGGTTTTTTCTGACTGTTAACTGTAGGATTGTGAAGATAGGTGAGTGCAATGGGACACTGTACAGTTGTGTTGATTCTGTGCTCATGAAAAAAATACCTGTCTTCAATTCTAAAAAAATTGTATTTGGTATATGAGTGGGCAACTTCATCAGCTAAAAAACTTTCTAGAATTCAAACCACAATTGTTCCCTGACTGAAATCCTCCCAAACCAGTGAATTTTTTCTCATACGTAAGATTAGAATTGGTCTTACGTTACTACACCAGGCTATGCAAAATAATAACTTCCTGTCAATTTTTCTAATTCATCATCAATTTCTCTTTTTATGTAAAGTGTGGATCACTACGTACAACCTTCCTACCAGAGCTAGTAATGCCAAGGTTCTGCTAATACAGGCTTACAGACATGTTGACATGATGTTCATGTCTGAGATGCTTTGCTTCTTATGACCCCATCAGGTTTGGAATGACCATCAGTTATCAGCCTGACTGTTTCTGATGATCATTATGGTTTTGCTTTGTATGTAATGCTGCTTTCCACACCTCACAGAAGGACATATTCACAGGTGGATGTTATCAAAGACAAAACTAGGCAGTTTGGACGTAACTATAATGGACAGTATAAATATTCTTTTGCTGCTTTTGTTATTTAATTGGTTGTTTTCTCTAGGGAATTTGTATTTAGGAGAGAATTCCATTTTGCTGGATCATTGAAACAGGAATTGCCATGGCTACAGTCATAGAAACTTAGCTCAGCAGGCATTTCATTCAGCACAAGGAATGAAATTGTTCTTCTGGGGCAAGGTATGAGTTCTAGTCCAATTTTGCTCAGCCAATCATATAATGAAAATATAATGGAACTGGCTTTCTGTTTTACTTAATTCCTATTTCTTCCCTTTGGTTACACTTTAAAGTCTCACACATTATTGACAAAAATGTATCTATGAGGCTAACATTTAACGTTTAGCAAATTTTCAGTGCATTCTGTAGAATTACAGTAGCTGAATATCTATGATTATTACAATAAAACCCAACCCCCCCCAAGCCAAATAAAACTCCAAATAAATAAAATCTGATTTCTCTAACACATCATGACAAGTGAAAATGGTGCTTACTATCTATTAAGAGATTATTTCAATTTTGAAAATTCATGCAAACTATTGTAAATACTGCTACTTCAGTACTCTTTTACAGTCAGTCTTTCTGATTGAGAAAGTTTTCGTTGGTGTATCTCATTTTGGTGAAGTTCTGACAGTTCTAGGGTGACATCTGAAAGAACATCTAAGTGCCTAGTTTATAACTTCAGTACATCCATTTTACCTCAGTCTCATTAAAACTCTACCAGTCCACTTACTTTCTCAAGAACTCCTACCAGAGTGCTTCACAAGAAAATATATATAACTGCCTATATCACCATGAAATGAAAACTGTATCCCTCATAGCTGTCCTGTCTGGGCTGAATGCCTACCTGCATATTTCATATTTAACTGCTTGGACAGTCCCTAGAAGAATACAACCTGGCAAGTATCTTCTAAAGCGTATTCTAAACTCACATAGCATATTAAGATGCCTCTAAATTAAGCTCAAAGCTTTGTAGTCAAAACAATTTCAAAAATCTGAAAAAATCTCAAGACCTCTGCTGCAGTGCCATTGCTATCTCTGTTGAAGATATATTTTTAAACAACAGCCTAGTTCTGAGAACACTTATCCAGGAATTTAGGTAATCCATTTTTACAAAATGTCCTCAGACAGCTTCAGTCCCTCTCATATTGCGAATGACATAGAATGGGAATGATCTATCTCACATTTCCTGGGCAAATGCATTACCTTACAGCTTTTTTATGGTGGAAAGTGACTTCACCATTAGCTCCTTCTCCTTCATCAAAAATAATCTAAAATTTAACTTTAATGAGAAATGAAGTTGTACAGGATGGTGCTCTTCTAACTGTCCAGAAAGATGCTCATCAGGGTTAAGTTTTGAAATAAACTATTCAAAAACAACCTATTAAAATTCTTGGAAACTATGGCTAAATAAATCTTTGAAGATTCAAGATAGCATGTTTGATGGAGTAAAAGCTCAAGAAATGCTTTCAGTGCTGCTGTCCTAGAGCTTTTTTCTGATCTGAGTTAAAAATGATATTAATAAAATAAAGTTACTTTATTAAGCTGTTTTCCTACTATGATATAAATTTTGACAGTATTCTTTTATATAAGGGAAATCATATTGATCCTATGTGGTATGAAATTCATGTTTTCTTTTTAGAATGAATCCATGTTACTCAAGAAAAATGAACTTATGAATAAGGCATGTTGCTATCACAAGACAGCACGATGGAAGTTATAGATAAATGCGTAAAAGTTGTATACATTACAGAAAAATTACAGATGCTAAAGCTGTAATGTGATGCAATAAAAGCGTGTCTGAGGTGCATCCTTAGTCTAACAAAGCTGACCCAAGGAAATTTAAGGGCCTTTTTGGTTGTACAGCACCTGAAGGTTGGGGTTAGGAATGATTTTTCAAATGGGGAAAGAGAACATTTCAGTGAAGAAAATCTTAGCCGGAAGTTTATGGTGGCTGTTTAAGTGATGGGAAAAAAAGCTTGATACAGCAAAATCATTGATTCTTTATTTGTTCTTATTTCTTAAAGGAAAAGTTAAAAACTATCTTACGTTATGGGTATATGCAATGTATCGCTTCAGAGTGCTCAAGAGAGAAATTATATATAATATCTTTTAGAGGAGTATTGTACTGAGAATCAATTTTCTGTGAACTTAACAATAACATAAGTGTGCTCAGGGGTGCAAGAACTATGGAAATAATACTCAGTCTAGAGTTCTGAAAATATTCAGTATTTCGATATCTGCTATTAAAAAATCCATAAGACAATACAGGAACAGTGCAATGCAGCAAAATATATTAGGAAATGGAATCAGATGAAGTTTATTTACTTGTGCATGGAAAAAAAATTCTTCTATTTTTATGAGGAAGAATATTTTCTTTTTGTTTCCCTAAAGTTCAAACACTTGTGGTAAAATTCTCTGAATGTACATGTACCAGTAAGATTAAACACAAGTCCAGAAACTTCTATATTAATACAGTTGCAAGTTCCCATTTCACACTGTGTTTACTTACTTTTAATAGCCTTTATGCTAGTAAAACCAAGAAAAATCAAGCACATATGGTAAAATGCAGCTAATTTGGATTTTGTGAAATATATTGTATAGGCTGTCCTAGATAATGAAATACTCATTTTACTCACAGAACACCTGTGATGTACCAGATGGGAATTCTGTGGTTAGGTACTTTGGAAGACTTTCCCTAAAGATATACTGAGATTTTTTTTTTTATATTTTTTGTTTGTTTATTTTTTAAAGCAGTTTCTTGGGATGATGCAGAAGTTTGCATACCTTCTAGTGATAAAAATAAGGAATGTATTAGAATGCATGTCATCTTTATTCTTCTGGAAACTGCAACCCAGTATTTTCTTTATTCCTACTCTAACTCCTGTAAAGCCAGGAACTGAAATCACATGGGAACTGGTAAAGCTTTCTAGATATCTAACTGCATCTGGTAGAAATCACCTTTACTGTCAGGTTGTCAAGGTGTAAATGATGTGGCCTTTAAACTCAACCATGAGATTGTTTTACCTATTTTATCTTGGTTTAATTTTTGTTCATCTTTGTTCCCACCCTTGATATATATATTTAACTGTCATTTAACTTAGAAAAGCATTACATAAAATACTTATCCAGAATGTTTTTTTAATTTCTGTGTTGTGCACTTCTATGTATCACATTAAAAAAATGGTGTTACATTCCTTAGCATCTTACAGTTTGCTCCATAGAGAACAGTAATGCAATGAAGTTTCATTCTGTTCAGCACTAACATGGTTATTATGATAATATTTATTACAGTTAAGCAAGATTAGTATAAAGAGTAATTAATATTAACACATATAAGATGATATTTTTTCATTGCAAAATGCAAGCAAACAAGAATAAACCTTTTCCAAATGCAGTGGGATGTCTAGAAACCTTCATTCATGTACCCGAACGAGTGTAAAATGATTAAACAGACCATAATAAAGATTACTTTAAAACCTGCATGTCAATTCTAATTTCCACAGAGTATAATAACTCAACCAATTCAGCACTAACCACAGTAGCAGCTTTTTTTCCAATTTCAAATTACAGAATCACAGCATCACCTAGGCTGGAAAAGACACCTAAGATCATCAAAACCAACCTTTGATTGGTCACCATCTTGTCAACTAGACCATAGCACTAAGTGCCACGTCCAGTCATTGCTTGAACACCTCCAGGGATAGGGACTCCAACACCTCCTGGGAAAGCCCTTTCCAGCGCTTAACCACCCTTTCAGTGAAGAAATTCTTCCTGATATCCAAGCTGAAGCTCCCATGGCAGAGCTTGAGGCCTTTTCCTCTTGTTCTGTTGCTAGTTGCCTAGGAGAAGAGCCCAACCACCACCTGGCTACAAACTCCTTTCAGGGAGTTGTAGAGAGTAAAAAAATCACCCCTGAGCCTCCTTTTCTCCAGGTTAAATAACCCCAGCTCCCTCAGCCTCTCTTTACAGGACTTGTGCTTCAGACCCTTCACCACATCCATTGCCCTTCTCTGGATATTCTCCAGCACCTGAATGTACTTTTTGCAGTGAGGGGCCCAGAACTGAATACAGGATTTGAGATGTGGCCTCATCAGGGAGAAAGTCAGAGTACAGGTAGACAATCACTGGCCAGCCCTGGTCCTGCTGGCCACACTACTGCTGATACAGGCCTGGATGCCATTGGCCTTCTTGGCCAGCTGAGCACACTGCTGGCTCATATTTAGCCTGCTATTGACCAAAACTGCCAGGTCCTTTTCCACCAGGCAGGTTTCCAGCCACTCTTCTCCCAGCCTGTAATGCTGCGTGGGGTTGTTGTGACCCAAGTGCAGGACTCAGCATTTTACCTTGTTGAACCTCACATCACTGGCCTCTGCCCACTGATTCAGCCTGTCCAGATCCCTCTGCAGAGCCTTCCTGCCCTCCAGCAGATCAACAATCCCATTCAGCTTAGTACTATCTGTGAACTTACTGAGGGTTCACTTGGTCCCCTCATCCAGATCATCAGTGAAGACGTTAAACAGGGCTGCCTTCAGTACTGAGCCTTGGGGAACTCCACTAGAGACTGCTTGCCAACCTGAAGTAGTACCATTCACAACCAGTCTGGGCCTGGTCATCCAAGCTAGTTTATTACCTAGTTAAAAGAGTCCAAGCCATGGGCTGTCAGCTTCTCCAGGAGAGTGCCGTGGGAGACAGTATCAAAGATTTTTCTGAAATTCTATCTGAATGAACATTAAAATATCTGAATGTGTCAAAATGCATTCAATAGTATTGAGTATCTTCATCAATGACATCAGCAAAAGGATTGAGGACAAACTTCAACAAGTTTTCAGATGACACCACAGTGTGGTTGACATGCTGGAGGGAAGTGATGCCATCCAGAGGGATCTTCCCAGTCTTGAGAGCTGGGTGCACGCAAAACTCAGGAAGTTCAACAAAGCTGACTGAAAGGTCCTGCATCTGGATTGAAGCAATCCCTGGTATCACTACAGTCTAGAGGATAGAGGGATTGAGAGCAGCCTGTCAAGAAATACTGGAGGACACTGGTAGGAGAAATATTGAACAAGTGCTGGCAATGTGGGCTTGCAGCCCAGAAAGTCAATTGTATCCTGATGCTGGGCTGCATCAAAAGATGCATGGTCAGCAGGGAGAAGGAGGTGATTCTTCCCCTCTACTCTGCTCTTGTGAGACACCACTTAGAGTGCTGTGTCCATCTGTGGAATTCCCAGCACAAGAAAGGCGTGAAACAGGTGCAGGGGAGGGCCATTAAAATGATCAGAGGGCTGGAATATCTTTCCTATGAAGAAAGGTTCAGAGGGTAGAGGTTATTCAGCCTGGAGAAGAGAAAGCTCCATGAAGACCTTATGGCAGGCTTTCAATTCTTAAAGAGGGCCTAAGATAAAGACCGAGACTTTTTACCAATATCTGTAGTGATAGGGCAAGGCACAAAGGTTTTAAACTGAAACATGATAGATTTAGATTAGACATAAGGAAGAAAATTTTTTTTAATGAGGGTGTTGAGACACTGGAACAGGTTGCTCAGCGAAGCTGTGGATGTCCTGTCATTGCAAGTGTTCAGGGTCAGGCTGGATGGGGCTCTGAGCAGCCTGGTCTAAGTGGAAAGTGTCTCTGTCCATGGAGGGAAGTTAGAATTAGATAATCTTTGGAGGACCCTTTCAACCCAAACCTTTCAATGACACTATAATTCTATGAAAACAGTTTAAAATTGTGACTTTTTTGAGGTACTATTTTAAGGCTGTGAGATCATGTTTTGAATATGACTGCCATGGGCAAAGAAATCCAGCATGATACACTTCTTGATGAGGTAAGAGATGTAACCTTAAAAGTTTCAGTACAGCTTCATCATAAGAAAAGTATTTCATTAAGGAAATGCAAAGTGCTATATTCCAAACAAAGAAGAGACTAGAGGTACCTGGGAATATATGTTATATTTTTATATCACAGATTAATAATTACTTTTATTCCTCATTCACATACATAAGAGAAAGTAATAGTGCTAGGCTCCTTTTCACAGGCACCTGAGAATTAGATGCAAATAATACTGAACAAATTCAGACGCAAAGTAGGATACCTTTGTATTTGAATTTCTAAAGACTTCATTTATGAATAGATATACATAGATTATTAGACCATTTTGGTTAAGTAAGTCACAAAACCTATCTGTGAACTGAACTGTACAGAGAATTGGTTAAATTTGCAGTGTAAAACCACCTGAAAGCAAAAAAATTGGGAACCAAAAAGCACTCATAATCCATAGTGTTTACATTGCTATACCTTCATGTCCCTATTCTGCCCTTATTCCCGCTACTTGGTATGGTATTGTTTCTAGGGAAAATCTAGTAAGGCATATAAACCTCACTTTTCTAATGGATGAAATAAGAGCTCTAGAGATTTTTCATACAAGAAAATATAAAGAATTTAACATTTACACCTTTTTTTTTCTGTAAATTAAAACTATTGACTTTTGAAAGCTGAAAAGGCATGATCATAGACTGTAGTTCACAATAAAAAGGTCTGAAAAGTACATGGCCATATTGATGCTTTCCTAGGATTGGCAGATTTTTTTCTAAGGTCTACCAAAAAGAACTAAATCCAATAAGCCAGTTGTCACTGGTTCTTTGAGTATAGGGTAAAAAAAAAAATCTTTTACAAACATCTCTTCCTTCCTGGCTAATTTCAGAAACTGGTACAACAAATGGGAAGTGCTTAATGACACTTCAGAAGTGGATGAGCTGTCATTTATATCATGCCTTAAGCACAAATGGCCCTTGCCAGCACTTTCAGGCTTCCAGGTGTCTTGTCAGGACATCACTGTTCAAATTGTGCTTTGCCTCAGAGAGATTCCTGTCCCTAATTTGCAATTAGTCATTGCACAGCACATTGAAACTTTGCTAGGAAGTAGCTTTTTTTAATTTTCTTAGGCATTAGCAGGGGTTTTTTTGTTGTTGTTTTCAGATAGATTTTGGCAAAGAACCTCTTGCTTTTCCATTCTTTGTTTCAAATCCTGATGTTTTGGCTAAATAGAGTGGGGAAAGGTGATCTGATGGTTTCCTTATTACTATCTTTTCTAATTATTGTGAATTCATTAGCACCTATTGTGATATCATGTGCACGTGGTTTTTTTTACTGTAAAAGGGCATTAGTAGACCAGTGGTGCACAGGATCATATAAAATAAGATAGTATTAATGGACCACGAAATTATCATAACTGGTAATTAGAAAAGAGGAGGTGAAATACTTATTTCCAGTGTCTTTTGGTAAGTACAGAAAGGAAAAAGTGAAACAAGAGGCCTTCCTATATCTTTTTGCATGCATATGGCCCTCAATATCCCAGCTGTTGATATACTCCATGCATGTCTTGTTTCTGAAATGGATCCTCTCTATAGTTCTGCTGTCCCTTCTGAATACAATTTGCACTGAAAAAATATTTTGAAAACTACTGCTAGAGAATTCTGTAGAAGTAGTGCAGACAACTTTAGCATATCAAGTTATGATCTCATTAAAAGACCATTTGTACTAACTGGACAAACAGTAGATTGAAGCACAAGTAGCCTGAGCATTAACATACATCACTGCATATATTTCTGATTAAACATTTCTGTAATTAAGTTTAATATAGATTACATAAAATATAAATTAAGGAAATTTGATGAAAAGGCTATTTCTATCATACAAGTAACTAAGCATGAAGGAAAGATGAATATATGCACATGCACTATAAATATAATGAAAAAATTATCCAGCAGCACTAATATGTAAACAGTCTTGTCTATCTGCTTTTATCCTGACATATACTATAGTTATGATTTTGAAATGGTTCAATTCATATTGTATTTATGAAAATTCTTACCTCAAAGTGGGCAAAATGAGTTCTAAATTTTTGTATAACACTGCTCCAAGTACAAATACAGTTGATTCATCTAGTTCTGAAAAGAGTAAGGAAAAAGATTTTAAAACTCTCTTTCCCAAGCTTTCATCAGCATAAAAAACTCTGAATACCATTTATCTTTGTAATATAAGCTTTATTTTAAACAAGCCATCATAATTTTAAATTATATCCTGGAAGTCATAAAAATGTAGCACTGTCAGGAGTATATCAAAAGATTTAAACCACTGAAAATCACATTTTCAAAAAATCCATCATTGTATACTAACATCCATGCTAGTTCATTTACATCTCTAATTAATCATTCTCAATGAATTTCTGTAGAGTTTAAGGCCCAGTGAGTAAGTTCTCTAATGTCAGAGACCTGCACTGCAATGATATTTGTAAATTGTACCTGAAGTTAGGCTAATTTGCCTGCTGAGCTTCCTTGGTAAGAGTTATGTTGGAATGACTCTGTCTGCTGGAGTACAGCAGCTTCAGGGGGTTCAGCAGAGCTGCACTTCAGCTCACCTCAAATCACACAGATTAAATCCTGCGCACAGTAACTAAGTAAAGCATTCTCTCTCTGATGTAGAAAATAATGTCTAGGATCTGTGCAGCACAAAGGGGCTGAAATTAAGCCCATTCATTTCCCTCTAGGATCGATTATGGATACTGTATTCCTTTTGAAGAAGAATAAAGGAACAGCTCCTATATTATACAGTGATCCCATGAGACAGAAGCAGAATTTCCTTGCTAAAGCTAATAGAAAATCAACATACTGGTATGCTTTTTTACCTGTTGACATAGGAGTGAAGATATTTTTTGGAATGACAACCCTGTCTTCTGAGTTTCGTGCCCAATCAACCATTCCTTTTCTTCCTTTCATGGGGAAGTTGATGTCAGTTAAAACAGATGCAGCAGGAAGCTTCTGAATGCTAGCCACTAGGAAGAGAAATCATAAAATCAAATAAAATTGTGTTTCATATGTTAAAGCATCATAGAGTGACAACAGTACAGCAATAACAAAACTTTTAATGACACATTTCAAGTAAAGCAGGAATTCATAGGACATTAACTGGCTCAGAAAGCATAATTTTCTGTTTATTATGCAGCCTACTATGGATTAATTGTGTGGCATTGATCATAACATTTGTCAGCCAGATTC
>WEIT01036047.1:928-15321 GCA_013389985.1 Dryoscopus gambensis | reverse complement strand
ACTTTCTTATCTCATCTTCCTTCCTGCATGAATGTCTGAGATAATCAATGAAGTTCCTGTGTAGAGAATAAATTGAGCTCGAATGGCTCCTCTTAAACTGTACAATCAAAGAAAGAGGAGGTTTTTGCTGATGATTTTGATATTCAGTTTAACTTTCTTCACGAGGCTGTCAGCTCAGTGAAAGTGAGGTCAATCTGACCACACTCTTCCTAAAGGATCCTCTTCTGAGCCATCTACTTGAGTATACATCTCCTGACAAATCAATGGCAGAATTGAGAGGTATGTACTTTTCCCAGAAACCTGGGGGCTGATTGTCCTTTGCTGTGCATCTTATGTAGTCATTTAGGTGAGTTGAGCGTGGGCGTGAGACAGTGCCTGACAGCAATAGTGCTGTTTAGCATCTGCATCCCGGTGATACAAATGCCTGCCTGAAGATGCAGGACAACAGAGATGCAGACATGAGTCCTACCACACAAAAAAATTCAGATCATGGCAAGTACAGGGGAATATGGGCACTCACATGCATGTACTATGCATAAAAACCATTTCAGTGAAAGAGTGGTAAATGAGTGATAAGTTTAAGCTAAGTTTCTGCAGTCACTGATTGAGAAATCTGAGTTTTTTACAGGACAGGTGTTGGGAAGCAAGCGCTAAGCAAATTATAGGAACTTACAGAGACCAAGAAACCTACCCTTCCCTCTTACAGTGTAATTTTGCATTTCTTGACCATGAGCACTTGCTGAAAGCTCTGGAATAGGGGCTGTTGGTCTCCTGTGAAGTTATAGCAAAGTGGGACTGCTGCACAACAGCAACACAAGTAAGTGTAATGCATGTGACTAGAAGTCCCCCCAAAAGTTCTTTTACTAAATATCTAGATCCAAACAATCTTCTCAGGAGTGAACAACAGTTGTTTGAACCTGTTCAGATCTCTCTCTAGGGTACTGCCCTCAGACATTTACCAGCATGAGCCTTTCCTGCTCAAGATGAGAAAGGAGCTGTAAAGAAGGAAGAAAACCCTAGAGCAGATCTGGAGTGCTGGAAAACTGGTCAGCTTTAGAGAGTTTCTTAAAATTCTTACCTAGTGTTGCTGAATCTGTGACTTGCACTTAGTCCTGAGAGATTTTGTTGGTGAATCAGATTCATCTGTTCATGGACAAACCCTCGGCCCTCATCTTCCCCCTTTCCTCCCACTAGTTCTCTTCTGAGTTTGTCTGCATTCTGACATGAAGTGAAGTAAGGTGTTCGAGAATAAGGATATTACATCCTGGGTAGTATCCATTATGTTGCTCTCTATTAGCTCTCAATTCTTGGGAATGCATTACTGCATTATTTCTTTTGTGCCAATGCTATTCCATCAAGGCCAGTGCTGGTTTACTCAGTTGTATCGATGATTTCTTCTAAGGTGGCCTAGACAATTTGCTGTAATATATATTTTACTATGTGATTTTTAAATCAGCCTTGCAAATGTATTCTAAAAATTTTGCAGCTCTTCACTCAAATCCTATTGTCCATCATTCCTTATGATGATTACTGGTCAGCAGAAAACAAAAAGAAGTCACTTTTAGACACATAAAAAAGATCTACTGAGTGAACACAATTCTTTGGGAGGCTTAGGAATGAGAATTTTGCTTTGACCCATACTGTAGAAAGTTTTTCTCTTGTTTTGTAAAAAGGGAAACAAAATACATTACATAATTTTGGAATTGCATTTGTTACAATAAAACAGTGTTAAAGAGTTACATGTGAACTGAGAAATGTATTTCCACTTACTCTGAATTACAATTGTATTCACTTTTTTCTTATCTGAACAAATGAATTAAAGTTTATTCCTTCAGTTTTAAGACCATTAAAACGATGCTACTTTTCTGTTTCATGAATGCAATTTTAGACAGCTAATATCACATTCCTGTTTTAGAAGTGCTACAACATTTTAAAATAATGTTGGTATTTAGAAGCATTTCAAAGCTCTATTTCAAAAAAAAAAAAAACTTTCTCGCTATGCTTATGTTCTTCCCACGAAGAGTTGTTGCTGCTTCAGTGCTCTTAAAATTTCTTGGCATCCCAGATTAGCAGTGAAAAATGCTAATGTTCAGTTGTTTTTCATAGCAATGTGTATTTTCTAGTCAAACTTTCTATGAATGGTGAGTGATGCTCATTAGCCTAAAAAGTCTCAAGCCACGTTCAGGGGACAGCCGGGTCACACGGTGTGTAGCCAGTCTGTCGCTCAGAAGCAGAGAGGGCAAGGCTGTTTTGTTACTCAGCACAAGTTGGAGGGGAGTGGAGCACTCTCAGCTCTGCTTGCACCGTTTCCAGCTGCCTGGGGGTTGCTCTGGTTTGTGCTAGAAAACCTGGAGTATGTTCTGTGGTTCCCAGGCAAAGCTGTAGCACATTAGACATTCCTAGAGAGAAAAGGCCCCGGCACTCTGTGGGTGGGAGTGCTCTGTTCCAGCTGAGTTTCCTTCTCTGGGTTTTCTTACCTCTGCTCCATGCACGTGGGCAGTGAGTGCAAGGGCCCAGCACAGGAGACGCGGTATTTCCGAACAGCCGTGTAAAACAGGGCTGGATTTAGGATGTGCAGGACTCAGGAGTAATTGGAGCCGGCCAGACTCCACCCCTCAAGCCTGAGTGGGTGAAGTTTGGGAAGCTCCCTGCAGTCAAAGGGTGAGTTCTGACCATTCCCTCAGTCGGCCCAGGCTACTTTTTTTTTGTGTTTGGGATACCTTCTACTCAAAGGTAGGACTCACGTACCCTTTCAGACTAAATTTTCCCTTAATATTTCACTGTATTGTGGCCAAAACAATGCTGCATGTTTATTTGAGAGATGAAGCTTAAGGATAGAAGCATAGGAAGACAAAAGAGAAAAGAGGGGTGGAAGAAGAGAGGACTGATGCTGGTAGGGATAGGTGAAGAGCAGGAGGGATGCAGGATATTTGTCAGAAGGACCAAGCTGAAAGGCATGTAAATCCAGTTAACGGCTTGAAAACAGGTAGCCACATTAAAGTAAGTGGAAATAAAGTCAATTAGTGGCAGGAGGCATTAGTTGAGGGTATCAGATAGCGAATGGCAACTAATTTGATATAATCTAATCACAGAGTTTGGCTATTTGATTACCAAATTGAGATCCAACCAGTGCTTTTTCTAGGGCAATCACTTCAGAAAACAGGGTAGCTGGAATTATCATGAGATCTGATCCATTCCTTAATTGAAATTAGTTTTAAATAACTGTATCAGTTACCAAGAAGTAAATAATTGCTGAAATGTGCTGTGAAATATGTCTATTCAGAGAAGCTGGGGATGCAGGAACAAGGACTGGGGACTATGCTAAGCTGGAATGTGCTTGTGGAGCTTCACATGCCCAGGAGTGAGCCTGTAGAGACACTTCCCTGTCTCTGTGCTCTTAGTCTCTATCTCTCTCTCTCTCTCACTTTTTAGTGAGCAGCTGATAGAGAGATATTGATACGTCTGAAGATTGTATATGCCTTGTATGCCTTTGTAAGAGACTGGGCAGCCTCTCTAGCCCTCTTAACTATCTGGCATTAACAGGAGTGCATGGTTAGGGGACAACAAGAGGAAACAGGAGACATATAAAGTGTTTTTTTCACTGACAATGGTTTAGCAATTTCCTGAATCAGAGGTTATATCCAGACTTAGGAAGCTATGTTCTACAAATTTCTCTAATCTTTTCAAATCTATTAGATTTTTTTGTCTCTTATAATCATGTTGCAGCTGAAAATTTATACAATTATGTGTTCTGGGGAAAAACGTCTCTGTCTGTTGTAAATGTGTTTCTTGCTTACTTCACTGGGTGCTGTTTCCTTCTGATAATGTGGGAAGATGAGTAATCAGTGCATGTGCTGGGCAGTTTGTGACTTTACACATCTCTGTCAAGCCTTCCTCAATCGCCTATCTTGTTCAGTAAAAAATGTAAATTTCTCACCTATCCTTCATCCTCAGCCATACCTCTATTTCCTCTATCTTTTCTAGCTCTTTTTATATTTGATGACTGAGTTCAGGCTTCAAGGTTTTCCTCCCTCTGCATCATTTGCCCATCTGGTCCTTGTTGGTATATACAATGTAGGAAGAGGAAGGACGTTCAGGGGAAGAGGGCTTGTCTGTCAATCTTGCCATTGCATTCCCAAAAGCATTTTGCCCTTTTTGGAGCTTATCTCAAGGCTGGACACAGAAAAAAACCTGCCCATGTCATAGGCTGTATTTCTAGTGTCTGTGATCGGTTAGTGGAACACGAGAGCACTGTGTGTACCTTCTTCAAAGGACCTATTTGATGCTACAGTCTGCAATCATGTGGGTCATGATTCAGCATGAGGTTACCCATCTTTGGGCAGAGATACAGCCTCAGTGAGATGCTTTGAGTTAGGCATGTGCTTAATTATGCTAAATTGTTTTAAACTGCTGATGTAAAAGGCAGACATGGGATCAGAGAGAAGAGAAAGTTTTCATTCCTGCTTGCTAGCGCATAAGTGCAGATCATGCCAAGCTTATCCTTTAGAGAAACAGAAAATCACTGCTCAAACGACTTTATGTATAAGGGAGCTGCTTCAGTTTGCACTAGAGTTTAAATTAAACTTAAGTCCTTTTTCTTTGCAAGTAGAAACATCAGCTGGGAACAAAGGAACAAGGGAAGGAAATAGCCTAGGTAATTCTTGCAAAGGATTTTTTTCTTTGGGTTGATCTGGGGATCATCAGGATTGGACCTTAGCACCAGCAACCTCCAGGAGTCTGCAATGGCTCTGCCTTTAATACACTTCCACCTCTGTGTGTTATACAGCTGTAATACTGAACACACGAGGCAGACAGATGCCCTGAGGCATTCTCCGTAGAAACTTTCATTTCACAATGGAACTGAACGTACCATTATAACACCACGTCTCCTTCACGGTAAGAATTTTTCTGAAAACCAGGCAATGTCATAGAAATGTTATAATAGACACATCCAGAGTATATGGGTGAGTTAGTTGTCCCCAGTGATATATTTAAGCTGTTCTTTCTACTATACATAGAGGAGGTTAAATATAATTAACGTTGGTCAAAGGGTCCTTTTAATTTATATAGTTTATGAATGTATTACCTCCATTATCAGGAAGGAAAAAAAGGGAAAGCATATTTCTTAACATCTGCTGGTATAAGCTCCTCTAAGTCATTTCCACTGCAACATGCATTTTGCTCTCCAAGAAACATGAATATTTTTTCTGTCCTTAAATCCCATAATTGTTTTATTGGTACATTAAAAAATGTAAATAATCATTCCCCCTCCCTATAATAAATTAGACGCAACCTGTCTAGCTCTGAAAATTAACATTTCAATATCTTCAGTCACACAATGACATCATATCAATATTTAAAAACATTTTATGCATGTATTCCAGGTTGTCCAACTTCATTAGGGGCATTCATCAGCCTTCCGGCTACAGTGTATTCCCACTGGAGTTGTAGGCCTCAGGCCCTACCAAACAGAAATTTAAACTAACTTGCCTTTTTAATTCACATTATTCTCAAATATTCTCTTTTTTAACCCCCTGCCATGACTAAGGTTTTTAGACTTGGATATGATTTTGTGCGCATCAACACTTAACAGAAAAAAAATCCCCATTTTTATGTCAAAACTAGAGTACAAGTAAATAATAGTTTTTCTCCTTTAATTTCCTTCCTCCTTCCTCATCCATCACTATTTCCTGGGTGCAGTAACAACTGTGCTTCTTTTAATGCTCTGTGCTAACTTAATAATTTGAGCTACAGGTTGATAGGGGTATGGGCTTGTTGGGGTTTTCTGTTTAAAAGTGTAAAAACATTTCAAATATAATAAATTTCATTCTTTTTCTTTCTTTCTTCTTCCAAACTAATAAAAGAACCCCCCACTTGATCTATTTTTCAAACATCTAAGAACGCGCAGCATGAATACATTTCCCTGCTAGTGTCATCAAACATTGTTGTATTAGTATAAAACTTTTTCCCCCAAAAGAACCCCCAAACAAATAAGCCAGTCTTCCCATTCTTCTGATCTATAGGATGACTGCTCTCAGGATGTTTAGTGACCTTCAAAATTCCTGGGTAAAAGTCACACACACACTACACAGAGCAGGAAAGAGAATTATGATATCAAAAAATTTCTTTGCTACTGGCCAGAGAGTGTAGGTTTGGCTGAAGCCTCTCATTTATCCTCCCATATATGTGTGGAAAGTGTATAAATAGCCATCATTTGATACAAAAAAGACAGAAGCACGTGGAAGCAGCCAACTTAATATAAAGTACAACTGAAGATGGAACAAGCCTGTGAGAGATATTGGTGACTGAAAACAAAAAGTTGGGTTAAATATATGTCAGTGTTATCAGCTCTTCTGGACAAAAAGTTCTGACCAGGTCATAACATAATGTACATGGCCAGAGACCTGATAAGTGCACACTGATGTGTTATGATCCATTTGCCTTCAAAAAAGAAAGATGAAAGAGTAAGAAATTAAAAGAAGAGGAAAAAAACAGTAAGTGCAAGAACAGTTTTTGGATCTTTTCTTTCTATAAGTAACACTTTTTTAAACAACTGTACTGCTCTCAATTTCCTTCTGCTCTCTGCATCTCTCCTCTCTCTCTCTTCCTGCCTTGTTTCAATGTTCCAGCAGCCATGTCTTTTCTTATGTCACTCCAAACCTCTTCCTTTTTTCATTTTGTTCCTCTGACTTTCACAGCCCTCTGGATTGAAGACCTCTCATCACTATGGCACAAAATGCAGTTCATCAAAGTAAAGGAATTTCAACCTGTCCCAGTCCCTTTGGTGGTGGTACAACTAGTCATCATTTACATTTTATCCTTCTAGAAAAAATCCGGTGCTATCTCGTCTGTTGAAGTCCTGGACACCTTACCCATCCAGCAAAACTCTTGAGGCTCAGTTATAATGTGTATATATAATGTAGCTATATCCAGGACTTGGAAGAGGATGGTGCCACTTTTGATACTAGTTGAAATAATAGACCTCTTTATTTTCAGACAGATTCTGATTTTCCTTTATGGCTGTGGCATCCTTGTAACTGAGACCTGCATAATGCAGATCAAAGGAGTTTGCTGGACTAATGAAAGAACTTTTCCTCTAGGTCTTTGGCTCCATGTGCCCTCCCTGCTAGGACAGGTATATCTCACACATATAACACCTGTATGCATCATTGATAAGTCTCTCCCTCTGTGATTTGTAGATATCATGGGGAGTAGTGTTTTGGGTCAGGCTGGAAGTACATTGGGAGAGGGAGGCACATGGGGAAGGTTGCAGAGTGCTAGACTGTGCTGAGCCTGGCTATGGCCAGGCCTTTTTGCTCTCTCATTTTCATTGAACACATCATTCATTCTTAAATTTTTAAAGGCGAAAGAATCATTGTTTAATGAACTTTTGTGAAGAAAACTGAGCTAGGGAGAAAAGAAAAGAAATACCGTGAGCTTCTTACTCCCTAGACTTATGACCTGCATAACTCCAACCATTGTGTTATTTAGACAGCCTTCATCTTTAGCTGACATTAAATTTGTATGCTCCCACATGGTTGAGTTGCTACTTTTTTTTATCCATGCAGCTGGGATTCTCTGAGGAAACATGATGGGTCAGAAGGAGGAGGGGAGGCGAGGACAGCCATCTCCAAAATGCGGTAGATGTGCCTTTCCGGCTCTACACTGGTTGCACTCAGGCAAGCTGACGGGAATCGGCGGTGGCAGCCATGCGAATGAGGTCAGAGTTGGTTTCTCCGTGGCTTTTTTATTCTTCTGAGCACTCTGAAAATGTGGGTGTGCATGTTAAAACTGCCCTGTGAGGCAGCCCTGACATGTGGGGCTGCCTGGCACAAACACAGCACATAATAACACAAAGTATTTGGCAGCGTTACAGGGCTAATCTTTACGTAACTGTTCCCGAACAACTTCTCTAGCGTGCTGAGCACAAACAAGCTTTCCATCAGCCTTCGGCTGCATTCAGATTGTCTTGTGTCACCTGCTTCTCTGCTGACTCTGGTCATGGCAAGGAAGACCTTCTTTTTCATTCAGAACTGACTCTCCGTAAATTGCCTCCTTGTTTTCCAAGACTATTCATAAACCATAGGTGTGTTTGTCAAGAATGTCCACTTTTACAGAATTTTTCTTCTTAAGCTGGAATTAGGCTCTGGCCTGTTTACAGAAGAGCAGTGGGAAAATAGGGCCTGATTTTTCAATGGTTGCCCCCCTGTTAACTTAAGCTAGGAGGAGGGATGTCTTTTATAGTTAAGCCACTAGAGTGAGACTTTGGTAACCTGAGACTGGAACTGTAATGTTTCATTCCTTCTACCCTTCGCCCCTCTTGTCAGATTTCAATGTAAACTCTTTATGATTATTTCTTACGGTTTTGTTGCCTGGTTCAATGGGGCCTGGTCTCCATGAAGACTTTTTTACTACAGACAGCACCACCAGGGCACTCGTTGACTATTACAAAATCAGGGAAAGAAAATAAAGGCTAGATCTTCCCTAGCAACTTTGATCAGTGCTGGTAATGTGTGTCCTGCTCTTGCATGAAGTCAATTAGGTGCAAACCTTTTCTTTGTCTGGCCTCAACCTCAGGTACCACCATCCATCTGCCCAGTACCACCCAGTGCCACCTCCCCACCCACAACACTCCTTGATTTGGGTGCTCTTTTCACTCAGCACTGCTCAGCCACAACACATGTGCTGCTGTGCAGCAAAGCCATGTGGCAAATATATAAAAGTATGTATGTTTCTGAATGCTGGAAGAGAGCCCTAGTTCTGTTGGCAGCAAAGCTGACTCTCCTTTTTTCCTTGGAGCGGAGCGGGGCCTGCTGCATTCCTCAGTCCCACAGACTGGGTTTCTCCCAGGGCGGCAGCAGGCTGCCAGCCTGTGCCTTCACCCTCGGCACTTGCTCCAGGAGGGGCAACGCCTCTGCCTCGATGCTCAGGGAGCCTGAACTCCCTACTTCAGGCTCATCTAACTCTCTCCGATCTGGCTTCGGTCTACCCAGAGCCCCTGTCCTGGTTCTTGGTTTAATCTTAGCTGGTGAGGAAAGGTTCCATACCAGGAGGGAGGCAGAGCAAAATAAAATTGCCAGGCCCAAATGTTCCACAGTTGCAAAGATGGTTTCTAAGTACTGAACTTTAAAAATAATTTGGCTTGCATGTGGAGTGGTGAGAAAGGGGAGATCTTTCTATTTGCCTGCTGGGATTTGGAGTCTATAGTTTTCTGGGGACACATTTCCAAGTTTTTACCAACTATAGGGGCTAGAAAACACTCTCATGTTAAACGAAAGCTGAAATTTCCCCTAGTCCTACACACTGATGATCTGGAGCTTTAACCCTGACTAAATGACAACAACATCTTTAGAATCAGCCCATGCAAGATGTCTCTCACCAAAGAAAGAAAAATCCATACAGAAAGAGTTGTTAAGGAGTCCTGAGCAAGTGCAGCTGTTAAGGGAGCAGTCAGAGATAAAACCAGGAAGGAGGAGAGGCATTTTCTGTGATGTGAAGGAAGTTCGTGCAGCCAGAGGTGAGGAGATAGGGTCACCATGGTCTATTCCCAAGACCACCCTATTGCTTCAGTGGCGTATTGATTTGTGGATCTCTGCAAAGCACACAGACCAGGTCAGAGATGTCCCTACGATTCTTTTTGCTCCCTTGAAGGTATGGATTTTTTCTTCTCTCACCTACTTTTCTCTATTTCCCTTTCACTTTTACTGTGTTTCAAAGCAGGAGGCTGTTAGAGGCTGTTAGTGTTATTTTAATTATTCTCCTTTTGTTTTAAATAGGGCTTAATTGTTGAATCATTTGTGAGTTTGCCTACAGTGATAAAATGCTTTTCGATTTGCTTCCAAAAAGAAATATTTGCTAAAAAAAAAAAAAAGAAAGAAACTGAAGTGCTTCATCCTTTCCAAATGCAATGCTTCACTTTTTTTTTCTTTTTTTCTTTTTTCCTTTTTTTTTTTTTAATAAGAGCACTTCATTTTGGAAGTGAATAGGGTGCTCTGGGCACGGGCACTGCAGACCAATTTAGATTTCCTAGATTGCTTCAATAATCTGAAGAGTACTCCAGTAATTTTTAACTATTCTCCACCACATGCCTTCACACCCATTCAATTTTTAACTGAAGTGACTATACTTAGGACAAACTCTGCTGTTCATTTGAAGTCGTTCTATTCTGCATATCCACAGACTTCAAATTCCAATATAGAAACTTAATACAATATTTTGCTGTAAGACTATGTTACCACTTAATGCCATAACATTATTAGTCAACATTTTTTATGCACTGCTCCTTGTCTGAAGCAGGGCCATGTCACCACAACCAGTTTGCTGCAGGAGACAAACCTATAATTAGGCAAGACAATTTTACATTTCAGAATGTTTCATCCCAGTCTTTGTCCTGCATTTAGCCTTGACATTCAGTTTCTTTTATGGCTTTTTAATCTGAAGATCAAAATATTTTTGCAGATAGTTAAAACACCCAGTACCTTTGTGGCACACATATTTTCAGTTTGGGTAGAGAGTGAAGTGCATCACTAAAGATCTCACAGAGCATCATCAGTGGCAGAGGCAGGAAGTAGTAAAACATAAGCAATTTTAATCCCTTTTCTTCCTTCCTGTTGCACACACTCCACTTGTGTCATATAGGGTACAGCCCTTCCTGGCACTTTTACTCTGTATCTAGACTGTTAGTTGTTGCTGTTCTTCAGGGAGTAGTTATATTTCAAACACCACCCAGAAGAGAAAGCTCATGAGCTGTCTGTTGAGGATTTCATGCCCTAATTCCTCCCACCTTTACCTTGCATATAAAAAGTAGTTATCCTGAGTTCATGTTTCTATAAAAGCATGTCTGCATTTCTAAGGAATACAAGCATATTGTTCCAGGGAGGCTCTATGCTGCCTTAACTAATTAAAGCTTAACTGTAGGGCAGTGCTGGATACTTTGCCGTCCACCTAATGTCTTATTCAATCACGATCGAGCATTAAAATTATTGGAAGGCAGCACAGTTTACATTGATCTGCTGCTGGCATGTCTTTTTGCTAAATGAGTGCCCAACTTTCACAAAAGGTATTGAGAGGGCAGCGAGGACGCACAAACATGGACTGTGACCTCTGTGGCACTCCCCTGGTGCTCCTGGGGAAACAGCTGCCCTAAGGCTGGTTTTGCAGTGTTTTTATGCTTGCAGGGAGTAGTTTAGTGATGTGTTATCAACAAGGTTGCTGAGACACTATAGATAAAAACATGTTTTTTGGTCTTACCATTTTTAAATGGAGATGGAGAACTATGTATATGTAGCCTTAGAGGCCAAAGCTTGTGGTGTGAACTAAGGACTTTTTGGGATTGCTATGATATGACCCTAATGACAAACTAGACTTGAGACTTAGACTCCAGAATATGTCCTAAGTAGTTTTGAACCTATTTTGCCATTTTCTTCAGCTGAATTTTGCAGTTTTCAACTGCTACTGAGAATTTCAATGAAAAAACCAGACTATCAGAGAGTATAATATCAGTATGAGTAATTGACAGAGAAAAATAGTGCAAGCATAAAAATCTGTTGCCATTTAATAATTACTAATGCAGTCTGAATAGGAAACATGCTTTTTTCAGGAAATTTGTAGACATAGATTTGTTCTGTTCTTGGTATTTTATGTTCTTGTCTTAAAAGACTTTTTTCTAAATTTAATGTTTCAAGGAAAGAAAGAGCTCTAGGGGAATGATAGGTTGAGAATACAAAACTTGAAACTGTGCCGTGTCAGGATATCAGCTGCACGCTTCCTCTGCCTGGCTGTTCCTCCTTGCTGGGAAGACTGTGCTGTTGTCAGTGTAGCACTTCTTGAATGAAATGCTAACTTGGTCCTGTCCACTTACAAAAACTAAAGATCTCCCACCTTTAAAGAGTGGTATCTTAATCAGTTTCTGACTGGGAGATTGCATTCTCCCTTACATTCCCTGAAATTTCAATTGGATGCAATCTTTTTCTTCACTTAGAGCCATCCTTTTTTATGTGTTAAGTGCTTGCTCTGTTTCAACTCTGATGGAGCTGATTTTCAAGAATAGAAATTTCATCATCTACACAGATCTTTGTGCTCTTTTGAAAAGAATCTCATATCTATTAAAGATGCTCTCACTTGTTTACTTCAATATAGTGGCATTAATAAGAGAGAGACAGAACAATGATTGATTTCACATAGTTCAATTAATTTTGAAGAAGGAATCACGTGGGTTATAGTTGCTCAGTCAATTCCTCATATAAATATTAAGATAATATTACTGTTAAATTATATTTCCTATCCTTCTTCTTCTAAGATTGAAGACATAGATTCAGAAAACAAAACACAATATTTTTCCTTTGTGATTTCCTTTGCAGGACTCAAATTTTTTTTTATTTTGGTTTTTTTTTTTTTTTTAGTAATGTACCTCAATGGACGTCAGTGAAGTACTGTGTATAACTCCAGAGTAAATGAAGCAACTTTATAGGCCAGAGTTTCCTTCTGAAAGTTATATGTGGAGGCGGCATTTGCTAACATAGTGCTGTATTATAATTCATCCTTGCACCTGTCCAGTTAACCATAGATCCATCCAAGCATACGATATAGTGTAGGAGGATTCCATTCTGCAAGATTAAATCTTCAGTTAAATGAACCTAAAGTGGCTTAGGGTGTGTATGGCAAGCTATCTCATTGAGAATAAGTTGAAGAGAAGAGAGGGAGGAGGGAATGAGCATGTCTACAACCTAGAGATAACTCTGTGTATTTCATACTGATTTCCTTGTTATTTCTAAGTCATAGGTATTTTTTTAACCTAATGTATAAAATAGGAATAACCTCTGTCTAGTCTGTAGAAATACATGACTCCATATCTCAAATGCAAAAGAAGAGTCAGTCCTTCCTGCTAAACGCATTCATGTCCCATGAAGTATCAGTAGATTCAGAATTATTAGGGATCAGGTAGTAACTTCAATACAAGGAAACAGAGGACACTGTCTTCCAGTTTCTCAAAAATAAGTAGAAAGACAGAGAAACTACAGGAAATTAATCAACTGTATCTTCCCAAATGATGCCTGATTTTTAAATGTCTGCACTGTCTTTAACTGTCTCTCTCCACTTACAGGATATTGGAACTAAATGAGAAAAACCTGATGGAGTCTGTGCAGACTTTGAGATGTCTTCCATAGGGGAATAGTTTAAATGATACAGTTCCAATATGGATTTCCTCATTGTCTCCATCTTTGAAAATACTCCAAACCTGACTGGACAAGATCCTAAGCAACCTGCTTCAGTTGGCTCTGCTAGGACCATGGGGTTGGACTGGTTGGTCTCCAGAGCTCCCTATCAAACTCAGCTATCCTGAGATTTGGTGACTGTCAGTGATGAGAATGATGGAACTAAAGGATAAAATGGAAAGTCTTTCCGTGCTTTCATTTTGTTTTCATTTTGACGGGGTCTCTTACACTTTGCACCAAGGTTTCCCAATCAGACTCAACCAGAAGTGCTGGGAGATAAAAGATGATCATATCTAAGTGACTCTAGTCAGAAATGATCCCATAAAGAGGAGGGGGCATATGAGGTGGGAGGGGGAAGAGAAAAAGTGCCAGAGAGATAGGAAGAGGGACACAAGGCAGAACTAAAGTTCAGTTTGGGGAAAGGGAGCTGGTTGCAGGGAGGTGTTACACATGGCCAATTTTCTCAAGCAAGAATTGCTACAGAAACTTTGGGAATCATTGGTCCATGATACACAGGCTTTGTTGGCTGAGTTGTACCAGAGGAAAAATATACATTGGCAAAAGGAGTCTTTTTTCTTCAACTACCTTTTTGAATGGCATAAGCCATGCCAGCAAAGGGAGTCTTATATCTATACAGAGGGTGTTGCTCACATATCTATATCAATTAAGGGTGTGATTCTTTTTATGCTTGTGACTGAAACAGCTTTGTCAACAATGCTTTATAATTTAGACCTTGCTTGAGAGCTGTCCTGGCTTGAGAGCTGTCCTGGCTCTCAAGCAACTGCAGAATGTTGGGAATTTTAGAGTGAACTCCTGTATTGTTGGCAAAGAAATAAAAGGACACAAATCCGGCAGAGTAATTTTGAATAGATTTTTTTTTTATTGTTATTCACAGCACACAGAGAATTTCTTTTTTGTTTGGAAAGGTGGTGACTGAAGAACCAAAAATAGCAGCTGTGCAGTTTCATGGCAGGATATCCACTGAAATATAGGCTTTCTTTGTAATCAAAAGCCGAAAGGTTTCTCTTATGACCATATCCTAGCTAGAAAGGGCTTGTGATATAGCTGGACTGTCAGACACTTCCATGGGAAGCTAAGTTTACACTGGTACAAAAAGCTGATAAACTGATACAAGTTTCTGAACAAGATAAGTATAGAGCAGAAGTACTCTTTTGTAGA
>WEIT01036044.1:0-10086 GCA_013389985.1 Dryoscopus gambensis | reverse complement strand
AATTATCTTTGTGTTTAGCAAGCAGCATGGAAAACATTCAGGAGGTTTTTTTTGTCAGTGGTTGCCCTTCTCAGCCCTTCACCAAAGCTCACTGCAGGGAGTCATTGTGGTCACAGAGAATACTCCAGTTTACCTGTGGACACTTGACTGCATCCAGAATGTTGTGAAAGTACATTTTTTTCTGTCTCAGTCACAACAAGAACTTTATAAGGCTGGGGTACAGTTTGTTTGCTGAACCAAAACACTTCTCATCAGGCATCTCAATAGATAGAGTCCACTGAACCCTAATCCAAAGCCCTTGATCCAACACTGACCTAGATTTTGCTGGGTTTCTATTCAGACCTAAGCCTGACCTCTGCAAATATAAATCCTTTTGGCTTAAATTATTGCTTCCTGTTAACAGTTTCCTTTTGCACATATATATCTTGTTCCGGAAATCTAGAAGAAAAAGTTTTCACTGTATTCCACAGTTCCTCTCTTCTTCTATCCATTTTCTTGACTCTTCCTATATTTTTGGCCCATGAGTTTCACCTCTTTTTCTATAAATATATAAAGATTATGACACAATTTTTATCATAATATTTCAACTTCTAAAGCACAGACTAAGAATCTTACACACTCATAGTCCTCTGTTCTTTCTTTCTTTCCTTCATTCTCTTGCCCACTGTCTCATCTTGTTCATCCATCGTATTTCAGCATAAATTTATCTCTTTTCCTTATGATGCACTCTGACCTCTGTTTCCTGGAAGATTCTCCCAATGTGCAGCCCTCACCTCACCTCCCTTGCTGTCTTTTCATAGCTTTTGTTTTCTCCAAACTTTAAGAATCTTATAGCCTCCTAAGACATCATTCATGCCCTGTGCCCTTTGCTACTCTCAGTCCTTGAAAAATCCTTCTTCTTCCTCCAAATTGGAGCAGAAAATAGGAGAAATCTGAAGCAGTTGTTTCTGCCTCTTCTTTGCTCCCCTGAGGTGCAGGAGACTGAAAGAAAGGGGATAAAAGAAAGGTCTGCACAAAAGAAAGGTAGATCACCTTAGAGGGCCTGGAAGGCCAGAGGTCCTGTTATGAGCTTTCAGATGAGAGGAAAAGGATACAAGAATGAAGGCAACATCTTCTACTGCTTCCTTATGGGGAAGGGAATGGCCATCACCTGTCACCATGGCTCAACAGCCCTGCTTTAGCTCTTGGAATGCTGCTACAATCCGAATAAATAAAAGCTATTACACATTCTAACTCCTTCTTATCAAGAGGAACGATCTTTCATGGAACGTACATGCTGGTCCCTGGAGCACTTAACACATTTAATTTCAGACTATGCGAAACTCAGGCACAATTATCTTTTATGTGAAAGAAAAATTCACGAGCTCTGTCTATATTATCAATTATTAAACTCAGACAATTAGAAACACATTTAGCAGATCCTGCATGCATCCATTTCTGAGTCCCTGTATACCTGCTTCTACACAGGGAGAAAAAAAAGATATGAATTGGAACCTCCATTAAAAGGACAACATGCCTTTAGCATTTTCTTAACCTCTAATTGCAGTGTCATCCACCATAACCCCTCAATATAAATTTTTAAAGCATATTTCCTTCCCTTTCTTATTCTATTTCAGGACACTTGGGAGTGGAAAGGTTTCTGAGTATCTCTTCAAAAGAAAAGCATAATAGCTTTAAATTGAATAATGGAAAATTTGAGCTAAATAAAAGAATCAGGAATCATACAATCCTAGAATGGTTTGAGTTGGAAGGGACCTTAAATATGATTTACTTCCCACCGCCCTGCCATGGGCACAGACACTTTCCACTAGACAAAGTTGCTCTAAGCGAAATATGTCAAAATATGAAACTTAGCTTATGTTGCCTTCTTGGGTATGAGGTGTTCCTTACTTTGGCTAACAGATGGTGGAAGACAATAAATAAAAAAGGTATCTCTGGCTATAAAACCTGTTGGCTTGTCAGAGGAAGGGATAGAGTCTTTAGACACCTAAAATTAACAAAGAAAAGAAAAAAAAAAAAGAGAAACTGTATTGCACAGAGAAGCATTTCATGTTAGACAGCCTTACTGTGGCTCTAAGAAGAGTTCCCTGTTTTTGTGTTTGAATGGTGATGGACCATAGAATGCCAAAATTTAGTGAAGCCAAAGAAATTTGAATAATTACCAGGATAAAAAGCCTGCAAAACTTTAACTCTAAACCAGCTAAGATAACAGCCACTGTTTTCTAAATGCTTCTTGTTTGGAAAAGTTTTCTTTCCCTAAGATCATGTTTGCAGTCAAAGGATGCTGAAAATCACCAAGCTCTTGGAATAACTAAAGTTCTTCATTGAAACTAATTGAATATAACTGCCAATAAAGATCTATTTACCATAGGAAAGACAAAGAGATGTTGATGCTGAGAGCAGATAGTGATCCTTCTTGCTTCTAGAGAATTTTCCAGGTTCTTTGAATGGAAGTTCCAGTGAGGTATGGGTACTGCTGTAGGCCCTCAACTTTCATCCCTTCAGCTGGTTTTGCACTTTGCTCCAAGTGCTTTTGTTTCTCTAAAGGGTTAATTGGTATATATATAGGAAGGTAATTCTTTGTTTCTGCATCACTGCAAGCCTGCTCTCACATTTTACTAAAAGGAAACTGCTGTAGGGTCCAATTACCCCTGCTGGGCCTACTGAAGTGGCCAACTCTTATGCAACTTTAGAGCAGCCGAAGAACACCAGTTACAAAAGGCAAAGGCTGAAGCACATCCCAGCACATCCAGTAAGATCTTGGGAAAAGGTGCAAGGGCAACTAGCTAATAAATGAGACTTTGTGCATGCATTTCTTTTAATATATATTATAAATGTTAAGGTGACTGCAAAAGAAGAAATGGATTCAGAAAATATAGTAGCTGATTTCTAATGCCCCCTTCTGCTATTAGTGATGCTCTTCTCTATAGCACAATTAAGCCCACTGTGCACCTGAATTTGTTTTCATGCTGATCTGAATGTAATTTGGCTGGATTGTAATACAGCACATTAAGTCTGTTTGAAGATGAACGAGACTTAAATTGCTGAAACCTACACCTCAGTTTTTATTCTATATTTGGTTGTTGTTTGTTTGCTTGTTTTGTTTGTTCAATTCTAATTTAGTTTTTCAGATGATGTGCACATGCAGAATGCGATCAAATCTTAATGATGTGTGGCTCGTGCTTAACCAGGTGCTTTACGATGTCTAAAGCAATAGCTTTGCTTTTGCAGCTCTGAAGCAAACTCACCTTAAACATAAAATATGGATTCAAGTACATAGGGAAAGCTGCAAATGTTTAACAGACAGGTTTATACTTCAGACAACCTTTTTGGAAAGTATTGGACCAAAACCAAACAATACACAACCCTTAGCCAAGTCAAACCTTTCCATTCCCCTGTTCATTACTATGTGTAGGTACAAAGAATATTTGGTGGGCATATGTGCTGCTTTCAGCTGAGGTAGAGTTAATTTTTTTCCCAGTGGCTGGTGTGGGGCTGGGTTTTGGATTTGTGCTGACCACAGGGTTGATAATACAGAGATGATTTTGTTATTGCTGAGCAGGGCCTACACAGAACCAAGGCCTTTTCTGCTTCTTGTATGGCCACACTGGGGAGCTGACTGTGGCTGCAGGGGAGCTTGGGAGGAGACACAGCCAGAACAACAGGTGACCCAGGCTCACCAAGGGATATTTCAGACCACATGACATCATGCTCTGTATAAAAAACAGGGGGAAGACTGAGGAAGGGGGGATGTTTGTAATGATGGTGTTCAAGTTACCAAGTCAGTGTTACCTGTGATGGAGCCCTGCTCTCCTGGAGATGGCTGACCACCTGCCTGCCCATGGGAAGCAGGACATTAACTTTTTGTTTTAATTTGTTGGTGTGCACAGCTTTTGCTTTCCCTATTAAACTGTCATTTCAAGCCATGAGTTTTCCAGTGTTTACCACTCTGATGATCTCCCCGATTCTGCTTTTGGGGGAGTGAGCAAGTGTCTGCCTGGGGTTTGGCTGCTGGCTGGGGTGAAACCACAACACCTTTTAATCATATAAAGTGAATCATACATATCTTTATGTTCACAGAACTCTTCAACTCAGTTGCTCCACCATAACAGCCACATAAAAATCCTTCCTTACTTCTTGGGAAAATCTTGTGTGTGGTTGTAAAGCACTTGCACATTAAAACTACAGGATTAGGTAAGAAAACTTGTCTTCTTTTCAAGAGAACACAGAACATGGTTCCACCTTTATTAAAGATGCAGCTTTTTTTTGTTGCTTTTACTGTACAGCTAGGATGGAGTTCAGCTCCAGTTAGAGATCCTTACATATAGATATCTACCTGTAGGTGTCTGAACGGTATATGGAAATTCACTCTGCCCTGGATTATAAGGATAGGTTACCCCTCCTGGTTGCAAATCTCACAGCAGCCCTTAGAGATATATATATAGCATATAAATGGATGCCTTGGATACACCATGACATTTAAAATGGAACTTTTCTCCCTAAAGTGTCTGTGTTTAGGGAGAAAAAAAAAAAGGAAAAAAATCAAGTCCATCCTGGTTAATCAGCAAACTAGATCTGTAATGGGAATTTGGATATCCCAATCATATAGAGACTCTTGTATACAGAATCCTACATGGAAGCACCTTGATCCTGAGCTAAATCTTAAACTGAGTATGCTGAATGGGCAATGCCTGTAGAAGGGAGTCTCAGGAGAAGCTATCATGTGAAGATCACCAATTACATTACAATGATTAAACCCCAAACAAATAAAATCAAAAAACAACAACAAAAAATTGCTATATATATACAAACAGAAAAATTGGATATGCAACATAGGAATTCTAAAGAAAATAAAATTTTCTGCTACTGTCAGTACTGGATTGTTAATGGAGATAAAGGCCATGGCTCAGGCATCTGAAGTCTGACTAATAGGGTTAGAGGGGCTGTAGTGTTTGCACAGGCCAGGAGCATTGAGTGAGACATATAAGAGGGCTGGCACACACTGCTGCAAGTGTGTGTTACTCACAGTAACTGCACCATTACTTTCACTTAGACACAGACAGCCCCTGGAGTGATGCACTGGGGAAGAGGCTCTTTGGTGAATCAGTAACACTCTGAACAACCAGTTCATGCATTAAAAGGACAGTTCACAACTTATGGTAATATTTTTTTTCCTGAGCTGTAAGGATGTAGGCCTGATGATCCAACATGGATAACTGCATCTTTGAATTAGAATGCCCATTTATCTGGACCAGGGTGTTTTATTCATGGAGAACTTGAATACAAAATCCCTGTGCTCCTCTGTGAAACCCATTCACACTTCATTAACTGAGCAGAAACCTTTGAGGATACACATTTAAGTAAATGCCCATCTCCAGAGAGAAGTCTGGGGTTTGTAAATTAATGCTGAAACTTTTACTAAAGGTAGTAGGTACACAAAAAGTCCTTTGTACATTTGAGATTTCTCTCTTTACTCTGATCTGCAGTGTAGGAAATTTGGAAATAAATTTTCCTGATTGTGATAGATTATGATCCATGGTACCTCCAGACTGCATTTATTGCCTATTCATGCTAAATATACTGCAGCAGAATTGATTTAGTTAGTTTGTTTACTTTTGCCTTTTCTTTTCCCTTGAGGGAAAGCATGACCAGTTATAAGTGATTTCATGTCTCAAGACCCTCTGCTTCTAACATCTGAGGAACTTAGAGGAGTGATTTATACCAGGGAATTCAAAGCTAATGGAAAACTACAGAGTTAAACCTGCTGACAGAGAGGATCTGCTTCCATATTGTTATTAAGTTATCAGGAAGTCCTTTAAATTTTCAACAGGATGTGCTTCCTGATTGAGCATGTTAGCATAAGAAAGACAGACTAATGAATCAATCTTAGTGTTTCTTCCTTGCATGGCAAACGGTATAGATTTCTCTGTTGTGTTCACTTAGCTGGCTGAGCTGATTGCATTTTGGGTTGATGAACTGAATCTTTCAAAGCATTTAAATTGCAGGGATAATGACGGAATTAGAGCTAAGACTTTCACACAACTCATAGCATGGTGAGAGTGTAGGTAGAAGAACTAAAGGCTCCAAAAATTTTGCTAACAAAATTTTCACTCTCTCCCTTGTTTCTGGGATTTTAGTCGATGCTCTCTAAGACTGGTGGTTTCCAGGGATAAATTAATCCTCAAGATGCCTCTCTGAATAAAAGTAGAGATCATTCTGCATTAGTGGGGGTGGAAGGTCCTTTCCCACTCATCACCGAATCATAAAATATCCTGAGTTGGAAGGCACCCAGAAGGATCAGCAAGTCCAGCTCCTGGCCCTGTGCAAGGCATCCCAAGAATCCCACCATGTGCCTAAGACTGTTGTCAAAACTCTTCTTGAGCTCTGTCAGGTTTGGTTCTGTGATCACTTCCCTGGGGAGCCTGTTCCAGTGCCCGACCACCCCCTGGGGGAAGAACCTTTTCTCATTATCCAGCCTCAACCTCCCCTGACACAGCTCCAACCATTCCCTCAGTTCCTGTCACTGGTCACCAGAGAGAAGAGATCAGTGTCTGCCCCTCTGCTTCCTCTCGTGAGGAAGCTGTAGACTAGTCTTATTACCATCAATAATATTTGTTTACTTGCAACCAGGAACATCTTGGAACTGAGACACCCACATATGAAATCAGAGGTCTAAACAATCACTTTGACAAAGAGAAAGGGAGTTTTAATATGCCCTTTGACCAAGGCTTCTGACTTACCAGTGCACTCAAACAATTTCCATTTTCAAAAGGGTTTTCTAGGACAAAGGTAAAGAAAAGGACATGTTAAACATTGCAGCCCTGTAACTTCTGCTAATAGACTTCCTCTCTCTGGTGTGAGAGGAACCCGGGAACCATTCAGACTCTATCAAGAGTGTTTTGATCCACCTGGCAGTCTTTAGGTTTCAAAGTTATGAGGAGACCAGGTGCTTTTTGATCCCTAATAATCTCTTGTGTCATTTTAAAATCAGGCTATTCACAGCCTGTGTTTTGAATAGCAGAATAAGACTGTTAATAACTAGCTGAACACAGGATTGCTGTATGGCTCAGGGTCATTGGCAACCAGATGTTTGGTAGAAATTCCTCACAAAAATCTTCATTCCACACATATCAAGAGCAGTTTTCTTATGCCATGAGGTCTAAAGTCTAGAAGTCTATAAAATTAGGCTCTACTGTTGAAAGAATACAGGACACTACCACTGTTTCAAGTCCATTAAAAAATTGAAGGAAAAATTCATCCTTGTATCCAAATATATGTAAATTATAATTTTATAAGAAAGATATACAAACAACATGCCCAAAAGCTTCCAGTATGACTAGGAGCCATGGTTTAACCAGCTCAAATCTATTTCTGTTATGAGCCAATACCTTTCATAGAAAGAGAATGAAACTGAAGTGGCTGCCAACCCCCTCATCTAGATTAATAATAAAAAAAAAAAAAAAAGAGGGCAAGGGAGAAGCCGATGCTTCCATGGCCCTTCTAAAGGTCAGAAGTGCAGTAAAAATACTGTATCAATACGGCATCTCAGCTAAAATGATCCAGTTGTTCATTCACCTTTACTTCAAGATGGTAACGAGTCAAATACCCAAAAGAGGGAAAGAAACAGTTTAAGGGACACTAAAATTTTAAAAAATTCCAATAAAATTTATAAAGGACAGTCAAGGTCACTTTGAAACTATAGAAAAGTAACAGAAGAAAGAGAATCAGTAAGGTGAAATGATAGCTAGGGGGATGAGAGGGCAGACATTTCTGGTGTCAGTGATTGAAACAAGGAAAGCAACTATCTGTTGAATTAACACTCTAGACTGGAAAGAAAAATATTGCTGAGACTTAAATATGAGCACTAAATTGTTAGACAGGATATTTTAAAAATATACTCAAATCTAATTAGTTAAATTATTTCCCTAATATTTGTTGTTTCTTCTTTTTTTTTTAATATCCAGTGAAGCATTTTGGTTTTTTCACATGTTCCTCACTCATCACTGAGTTACACCATAGGCTTTGACTTTACTTTGGCCAAATTACCACAGGTGATTCTCCCAAAACATTTTAATGGACAAAAGATGGGAAAAAAAACCCCCAACATTTCAGACCAATGTAGAAGCTACTGGGGAAGCAGAGATCAGGGTAAGAAAATTATATCTTTTTTAACACCAGAGTGTTTTTTTAATTTCTTTTATAATAGAAAGAGATAAAAAGCTATTGATGATAGCCATCATATTTCCACAAGTGTCGGGGTGGAATGTGCAGAGCAAAGAAACAACACTTTTATGAAGTCACTCCTGCTATGGTGAGATGTGCAACCACAGGGTTTAACTTTGAGTTTCAAAAAGCTTTTGACAAGGTTATGCATCTAAGATAATTGGTTATGGGAGATACAAATATTATAGGAGTTAAAGAAGTTTTTAAAACTCAGATGAAGTCCCCAGATGAAACTCTTCAGTTTTTGACTGATATGGAAAAGGTGAAAATCAGGCCAAAGGGGCAGAACCTGTTCCCACTTCATGGGAACCCTAAATAAAAGACTGATTAAAATTTTGTGGTGTGCTTTATGTCTTTGCAATCTCAGGCACCAAATGTTGAAATATATGAATTTAAAAGGCAACATTTGATTGCTTATATTTTCAAGGAAGTGCCAGGTCCTGCACTAAACTTGCAAAAACCCCATGCAATACTGCAGCTTGGGAGCAGAGTGGCTGGAAAGCTCCCACTGGGAAAAGACCTGGGGGTGCTGGCCAGCAATGGCTGAACATGCTTTTCTGGCTCGATGCAGTCTTTTGTCTGATTTGAAACACTATGCATGTAGATTTATCAGTATATATGGAATAGTTATAATTCCTCAAAAAAAGAAAAACAAGGAAGAAAGTCAACCCCTGTGGATTTATCTCAATGTACTTGTTAAATATTCTCAAACCCATGTCAAATTCTGTTGTTTTATCAGTAAAGACTTATGAAAAAAATACTTTTCATACGATCCTAAATAAATTTCTACCATGAATACTAAAAAAACTATTTGTTCAGAAATGGTCCATTTTCTTTACCAGTCTGTATTCCAGCAAGACAAGAAGACATACAGAAGACATACAGCCATTGTTGGAGAAAAGTGTATCACACCCAAATTCTGCCTCTTCTTGACCTTCCAAGCCGGGAGAAAGAAATGCCTCTTTATAAGGCATGTCTGACTTATCTCACAGGTGCAAGAGCTGCTGCTCTGCTGTAGTCAGCTTTACTTTTATCACAGGCTTATCAAGTAGGTAATTCTAATTTTGCACGTGCAATGAATTCACCTTCATGAATAGTGATAAAGGCTTAAAAATATTCTGAACAGTTTGATTAGGAATGCATCAGCTGGTGGATCAAAGATAAATTTGACTAGCAGCTGAAACTGCCATTCTCAAGTCTGCTTGACCCTGGAACTTGTTTGATTGTACCTCTTGCTTTGGTGGCAGGTTATTTCATGTTAACAATGAAGAAAAAATTACAGCAAATTTACTTAAATTTAACTGGTTTTGCTCCTAAGTTCTAATTTTGCTAGCGTTTTTTAAAAATCTGTGGGCAAAATTTATGGCTTGCACAGAATTATTTCCTTGATTGATGTATTAGAGTCCAACCGTAGTATGAATATTCATAATAAATTACTAAATGTATAATTCAATCTGTCTCCTGATACAATATATTGCTTGATAATAGGAACTGCAACAGCAAAAGAGTGGTTTGCATCCATGATTCACAAACAGAATATGTTAAAAAAAATTGAAGATAGTCAAAAATGGAAAACTAAAGACCTGGAGAAATGAAATAACACTTCCAACGTTAGGATGAGACACGAATTATCCCAAAAAGCAAATGAGGCATGGAGTTCTGGCATATCTACTTTGCTTCTTGGTTGCAACACTGCACTGCTCTGTCAAAGGCACCTCTGCAGCAGAACACCCCAAACCAACCAGCCCAGAAAAACATAATCATAGGGTGCATGATGGAGATGGAGCCTCTGCTTTCTGAATCTCAGATATAGTGAATTAGTGAGCATTGTTTAAGAAACAGTTAATCTCAGGGTTTATAAAG